>WMED01024296.1:0-11261 GCA_019650415.1 Pipa parva | reverse complement strand
AGCCATTGCCAGCACTGGAACGCCAGGAAGGCCCGAGACCGAGGTAAATACCGTTACAGACTGGGGGAGTCACTGGATGTCATATGCCTTGATTTTTCCAAAGCATTTGATACAGGTGCACATAAATTTACAGTTGAGGTTTGGACAGTCAGGTAATGATGATTGACATGATAGCTCCTCCAATCAGATCCCTGCTATATCGTGATATAAGGGATCTGATTGGAGGAGCTATGTCAATCATTATTTAGTCCCGCCCACCCAACAAGAAAAGGCAGGCTGACAGCTAAGATGACAGAGAGAAATGCTGTTTAAAGGTACATATATATTTACAAAAACTTTTATTTCATTAATACAACCTAAATTAGTTTTAGTTTTGAGGTGACAGGTACATTTTAACTGTAGCAACCAATGCCAAGCAGCAGCTACCAAAGCAAATAGGATCATGGTGGTGCATCAAGAGAGTCATAGATGCACATCAAGAACATAATTATACCACTGTAGAAAGCATTCGTCAGATGACACATGGAATGTTGTGTACAGTTTTGGGCACCAGTACACAAGAAAAATGTGGTTGAGCTTGAGCAGATTCAAAGGTAGGCTACTAAAGTTATGAAAGGAATTGGCAAAATATAGTACCAAGAAAGATTAAAACACAGTGGTTTTATATTAAATCAATTAATTTAACAGAACACAGTATGTCCTGAAGAAGGCGTCCTCTGTGTCACTAAAATGTATATTAAAATTAAGTTTTAAAGGAATCCAGTGTGTGTGGTGATCCAGTACTCTAGTTCAGGGGTCAGCAAAGTTGTTTGAGGAGGGAGCCATTTCACTCCCTCCTCCAATGGCGGCAACTATCTTGTGAGCCGCTGGAGTAGGGAGGCATTCCCTCTCCCGACCACATGACCACCGACGGCCAATCAGAAGATCCGTCTTCGGTCGTGAGCATGGCTTGGGCGTGGCTTCAGCAGTGCGCTCCGAGCCACAACAAGGCGGCTCAAGAGCCGCAAGTGGCTCGCAAGCCACACTTTCCGACCACTGCTCTAATTAAAAACAGCTTTAAAAGCTGTTTTCACTGAGAGTAAAGGCAATGCTGCTGGAAAAATAGGATTATTTTTTCTAAATGAGGTGAATTTTTTTTTCCCATTATTATGATAACTATACCCAAATAGTGATCATTTCCCCATTTTACTGAACCAATGTTGATTTTCATAAATATTTTATACTGAAACTATGATAATTAGAAAGTTTGACGTGAAGTCCATGCATAGAACCCTGTAAATAAAGCTTTTGCCACCAATATTTTAAAATACAGTATCTTTCAATATCTTTTACAAGGCAATACCCATGGACAATACCCATATTTTACATTTATGGAAAAGCTATAAGTATCAAGTTATTTATAATATTAGTAACATTCTTAAGTTTTGGCCATACAAGTTTTATTAAAATGTATATAATGGTAACAAATTAAATGAAAAATGAATTAAGCAGTCCTTTGCAGCAGCATTTATTTCGATGACAATATAATGAACATGTACAACTATACAAGTGTTTAATGGTTAAAACCTTTTTCATTAAAAATTACAGTTATCAATCATAATCAGGTTTAATTGTAAGGAATATAGTTATCATACATTCCAAAATAATTAAAGATAGGAGGCTATTTAATCACTTTTGTATGTATGACACATTATTTTAATTAAAACGTTCTTAAAGTGCGATGATTATCTAATTGCATAATCAAACAATTATGTCTTTTACTTTTATTCATGATTATATTTCGGTCTTAATTAATCAGATGATTTCAAATGATCATTCTTTGCAGAAAATATCTATTATATAACTTCAAATGTACTTTAAGAAATCAATTATTTTTAAATATATATGTTTTTTTGTAAGTTTTGCAAGGTTTTCCTAAATAATTCTTTTTTCTGGATGCTTTAAAGTTTCCAAATGAAACTTTAGTTATTGAAATAAAACTTGAAAAGAAGGTTATTGATGATATACTTTTTTTAATAAGGATTTTTTATTAAAAACTTTATGGAAATGAACATACATCCAATGGAATGGGATGAAAAGGATAGACTGTGATAAGCGCATGTAGTTGGTAAAGCTAAACGAACCAGGTGTTAATCAATTGCCTTATTGAAAATAAGCATGCAGAAGTAATAAAGGTTGTTTGCATATGCTCTGTGGTTATAGGGACATTAAATCAAAATAATGAGCAGGTGACCATTATTTACAATCTAGGATGTGCTTATAACAAAGGGTTGGAAAGAACATCTTAAAGGAGACCTGACAGTGCTCACTTACAATACTAGTTATTCATTATTCTAAATAGAAGTCTTACAGTTTGAAGTAAGACTTAATGGCCACGTACTACCTCAGAGCATTCCACAATCTCCTGCAAATGACATTGTGTACTGTTTCTTGCTCAGAGATATATTTGGTTTTTAAATTGGAATTATCACTTGTTTATTAACATGGAGTCAACAAATCAGTCACCTTTCACTTCTGCAATTGGCCTTATGGATGGTCTGCCATATCAGGTAAAGAAGAGATATTATTATTCAAAAAAAAAAAAAACACGAAAAGCAATGTTGTAGTTATCAAAACTATCAGAGTCCACATATAGTTAAAAATATATATTTTATTACCCATTCTCTATTCAATTCAAAAATCTGTATTCCATATGTTCTTTACACTGATTTAAGTTTATTTAAAAGGTAGAATTATTTAAAGATAACACTGTAATCTTAACGTTAATTTGCCTGGTCAATCTATTTTCATGAAAGGCATTTATACAAAACTCAGTCTAGGTTTTGCACTTCTGTAACACCTGTAGATTACCACTTTGATGACAAATTAAAACATACATATTCTAAGTACTGCTCACTTTCACTTTATTTTTCTTGCATTCTTGCATTGTTCAATTAAACATATGGGCATACATTATTTTGTATATGGCCTGATTTATCAGCATAGATATGAATAATAGGTTGAGTGAGATCTACCACACCTTTCCCCTGTCGATATATTAAAATGCATTCAACAACTTAAGTTAACAATGTTCTCTTGTTAAAATAGCATTTTAAATACTAAACTGCTATTTGGTTGTATGAGTAGTCAGCAGACATACAAGAATACAAAGTTTAAAGGAGAACTATAGTCAGATTACATCTTTACATATTCAGTACTATACCTATAGTGAGAAGCGTTTCTCCCCAGTAGATGTTTTATCTACAGCACAATGATTTATTACACAGCACTGATAAGCTACCGTACCAGGAAATTTGTGTGATATAACTGAAACACCAGAAGAAAAAGCTGCCTGACTGCTATTGGTTAAGCAGTGTGCTGACCTTTTGGCCTCATAAATTAAGATTGTTTACATTTGGAATGCTGGATAATACAGAGGATAAGATAACTTTTGTGCAGGTTTTACATTACACTTTACAGAAAAATGTCCGGAGGAGGGAACCATTTCATGGAAAACTGGATGGTATACACCACATACACATTTCCTGGTGCAGGAATTTTTCAGTGCTGTATAATAAATCATTCATCTTCAGATGAAACATCTACTGGGGAGACCTGGGGAGAAATGCTTCTCAATAAGGTATAGTACTGCATATGTAAAGAAGTAATCTAATTATAGTTCCCTTTTAACTATCAGGCATAAAGACACAGAAGATCTATTGTTTAAGAAATAAACTAACTGGTTCGTATAATGGTCTTTTAAGAAAGACAATCTCCACATGTAGAAGAGAAAATAATGGTTTAATTAGAAATAACAATTACATGGGTGGATATTAAGGCTGTATCTGTATTCAGTTAAATTTGAAGAAATTACAAAGATTTCCTTCAAATAACATTAGAAGAAAAACAAACAGAACAGGAAGCCAGGATATTAGTAAAACAGTGATATTCAACTCACTGTCTGGTTGCATTCTTCCCAGAGAGACCCGCTGTCGTCTTTTTTTTTTTTTAAATCTTGTTTTTTCCTTATTTTTTTTGTGTCTGGATGAAATACAGTCATACAATTGCTTCATATAAATTCAAATGTATTTGCAAATTATATTATTAAAATGCTTGGTTCATGCAGGCTCATTGTCTTAATTGATATAACTGGATTTGCAAATCACGCACGTTGAGTACAGCAAATTGTCTTAATTTGCAATTAAAGACATTAATGTCTTAGGGAAAATGTGGCTAAACCCATTTGCATTGCATAAATCTGTTTGGTTTGAATTACAATACAAGAATTATCCTAGTTTTTTTGCAGTATTACTAGTTGTTCTACATTTGGCATTCTATGACTCAAAAAATCAAACAATGCTTTACTTTAGCTGTATATTCTTGTACATTTCATTAAAATAGTGTACCCTTCACAGAAAGTCTTATTCATTTTTTGCAACGCCCCAATTTTCTTTCCATCTTTATTATACGCTCAGACCTTCATATATATAATAAATGCAAAGCTATCACTTAACACTTTCTGTTTGTGAGTCATTTTTATTGTAACGTGCTATCACAATCAGTTAAGATAACTCGGCAAAGTTTAACTTCAGTGCGATGGGGAAACTACAGATTACACATTGTGATATGCTAATGAGCTGTGTCAAATGGCAACATCAGCTTTGCAATATTAATATACTTTCACATTGCTTTGTCTGTTCCCCTGTTTCTTACTCCATTTATAGTCATCTATTGGCAGTTGTTACTCTTTTTATTCGGTAGAACTATATAATTAGCTTTATTTGGTCCCTATACACTTTTTACACCCCTTATACCCACACTACTAGGAAATCAGCCACAGAGTGAGATTTAATTTGGTTTAACTTCAGCAGGACTTACATTAAGGCCGCTGGAAAAAAAAAAAACTTTGGTTGTCATGACTACTGAATTAGGATTGTGATTGTTTTGTGTAACATTCAGGCAACCTTTAAATTATCTAAATGTCTTTTGGTAATAAATGATCCAGAGAGGCAGTGGAAGCACAAGGAAAAAAAACAGGGAGGATGGAGAAAAACAGGGGAGAATCTCCCCTAGTATGATACAGTAACTGGTAATGTAAACATACAACACTAGTATTGGTTTGGGTATCAAACCAAGTATGTGTGATAGGGATCAGGACCAATGTAATGGATTTATGGTCATGCAAGGACAGTGAGAAAACAAAGGAAGGTGACTAGAACCGTAAGCATCCCCCTTATGTATATGCACTCATCAGATCCCAGTTGATAAAAGCCAAAAAACAAATACAGATCATTGACTGAGCCAATTCTTGCTAGCACCAGTCTATAAAAATTATAGTAGTCCCTCTTCAATCTGACGTGTGTTAAAGCAGAAGGATGCTAATAGTGCAAAACATACAGTATTGACACTATTTACTATTTATTCACAAAAGAAAGGTGGAGATTGGTTGCTAGAATGTTAGGTTCATAGCTTGGACTGCTTAAAAAACAGAGAATAAATGAGATTTGTAAACATGTTCCCTACCCTCTGAGTTTCAAGATAACATGTGATTTCTACTAACCAGCTTGTTCTCAGTTGTTTTTTGATTTTATGTGTTTGCAAGGTAAGCACAGAACAATGCTTGTATGGCACTTAGAGAAAGAGAAGTACCTGCAGAGGCAGCAGAAAGAAGGATTATAGCTCAGTCTGAGGCATCTAAATTATTGGCTATGGTGGCTTAGCATATCATCAAAATCAAGTTGCTGATGGTCAGTCTGCATTATAAATGAACAACTGACTGTGATTACATTGTTATTGGCTTTGTAACTGGACTTTTAGCTTTTACTTGGCATCATTTAAAGGTGCTAAACCTTTTACCTACGGCCCTATACCTAACGACCCAATGTGCTAATATATTTTTTATCTAATATCCCTTAAATTAGAGATCAATATTTTATATCAACCTTTATTAGTCTCAATAAAATAGACTGAGTTTTAACATGCCTTTGGGTCTATAAACTGTGTATAAGTTCCATTTTTGGCACCTATTGTCACTTTAATAACCTTCGTTCTCATTTGTATCCAAAAATTGGCTGCAAAAACAGATGTATTTCACTCCTGCAGACTTGGAGCTTCTTCCTGTGTTAGCCTTAAGGTGGAGGCGGATGGTGCCTTAAATACAGGTACAAATCAATTACCACGAGATTGTTAGCGCGGCCACCATAGAGTACAGGTGCACTGCCGTACATCAGTTACATATTTTGTAAGAAAGCAGAACACACTATAAGATATATATTTAAAAAGAATGTGCCAGTAAAGCTGTTAAAACATATAAAAAAGTAAAATAATACAATGATTGCCCCAATTGTTCCTTTTTACTAATCATATTTAATTTGATATACTGTCATTAATTACAACTGTCTTGGCACATTTATCTTGTCTGAAGAAGGACTGTTTGAGATGCTCCGGGGAATTTATCACCAGGGGCTATCGTTTACAGAGCTTTAGTAACCCACAGCAGCCAATCGGAAGTTGAATTTTAAAATTCTAGCTTCCTTGTATCAATCAGTATGTTAACAGCTGATTGGTTGCTATATCTGTGGAAGACTGACCATGGCTGTGTTTTAAATTAAATGTGTAAGCATTTAAATTAATTGCTTAGTCATGTTTCTTTCATCAGACCTAAAATAATTATATTGACTTTAGGCCATGAGTGAGTAGTAATCACCGCTATATCATGTATTATCTATTACTTTAGATAATTTGGTATCTTTGTAAAATGTTTCATTTTGTATTGCCTCTTCATGCTGCAGTGCTGAAAAGAAAAGTAGAGGGTGGAGAGCAAAATGATTTTAAAATTTTAGTCATGACCCTGGAGAGAGCTGGATAGTGGATGAATATCCTACAATTAAATTTCAATGCACAAAAAAGTCATTACAAAATTTTCAAACTGATGTTTAGGAGTTAATGAGACTAGGGCTAGCCAGACAATGGGATGAGCTGATTGTTATAGTTTTGGCAGGAGGTATGAATCGGACACAACACATATGATCTATTTAATTCATTACTTTGCTGCCGTAGCAAAAAATAGAATATATCTTTAGAGGAAACTGTTTTAAACAAAAAGAAACAAAAAACATGTTCTCTAAGGATAATCAACTCCTGATAAGTCATTTTTTGTGCTAATTTACTTTATTAAACATTATTTATAGTTTTCCTGTACCAGACAATGCTAACAGCTGAATGTTCTGGGTAAACATTTTATTTTGTCAGTAGTTGCTGTAAATTCGGCTTTGTTTTGTTTTCTTAAATACAACTGAGAAAAATAGTATCTTATACAGTTAACTATGATTTAGAGAGAAAATCAACAGAGTGGCATGTAAGGTCCATTCATTTTGACCTACATACATTTTATTTTGTACCCTGTGTTGTTTGTGACTATAACCCTATTAAATTATAAACCTTGTCTCTGATTTTAAGGGCCTGCCCATCATAATAATTGACTTCAGTTGTTTAGTGAAAACACTGTAAAGGCCAAAGCAATACTCATTAATAAGATTACCATGTTGTAATTTATCAAGTTAATTTGCTTTAAATGCCTGCATGTGGCTGTGTGGTTTTTTTATTATTTATCCAAATACCAGCAAGTGTTATTAAGTTGTAACAAGATGTAACAGCAATATATTCAATATACTGTATCATGTAAAAGGAATATAGTAATATATACCTACCTGTTTAAAAAATGGTATTATTGTAATTTATAATTTTATAATATTATAGGTTGGCCCAGGGTGCAAAACAAGATTAGAACAACCATGGACAATTTCACAGTTAGAAAACAGACCAAGGTCATTTCTAGCAATACATACCACAAATATATAGAACTGGCAGGGGAGCATAAAAAAGGCAATGCTAAACAGGGCAAGACTAGGATGCAGTAAATAGAATTACAGAGACAAGAGGGAAATAAGGGTCAGCATGGAAGGGGAAACTAGATTCAAACAAGACAGAAAAAAAGAGCAAACAGACAAGCACAAAGACACAAAAGAGGCAGAAGGGAGACACGGGAGCATAAACAAAATGGAAATAAATAACCAAAGGCAAAACATTCAAATCAAATGGCAACTCAAGGTCAAAAACATCAAAAAGAAGTGAATGTCCCGTGTATTATTTAGATGAAGAAAATGTTATCTATTGTGCCATATCCTCACGTACTCCACACGTAACTCAAGGACAAAAAACAGAAAGCAGATCAAGGTAGGCAAAAGGGTACAAGTCAGAATAGTGTGAAAACAAACATATTCAATGACTTGGTAAGGTCAGAAGAATGGAGACCAGCTTGGGCAGTTTAGCCTTTTTATAAAGCCTAAGCAGTTAGTCAGTTCAAAACTAACCCTGAGGAGAGAAAAGTAAAACATTTTCAAGGAGTAAGCTTACACAGACAGGTATAGATGTAAATTAGAAAATAACATAGTTTGTTAAAGAACCCACGTAAGGTAAAATATAATACATTATTTACTTAACCAATTCACATCCCACCGTCTAATGTTTTTATGGAATCCTGGAAATTTTTTGGGACTTACAAATTACAGTAAGAAATATTATCAGTCATTTATATCTAATATATAGACAATAGCTTCCCCCATCTCAATCAGCTTTCATCTTAAATAAATATACAGTTAATTGATTAATCACAAAAGATCCACAAGGTGCTTTACAGCTTTAGTTTCCTTATTAATTTAAATAAGATTATTGACTGAATTGTTCATAGTTCTGACATTTTGTAGTAATATCCTAGATTAATTATTAACTTACTGGCATCAATTAAAGTTGCTAAACATTTTACCTGCAACTCCATACCTAATGAGCTATTGTGCTAATATCGTATCTAAAAACTCTAATATCCCTTAAATTAAAAATCAATATTTAACATCAATAATTATTACTCTCAATAAAAATAGACTGAGTTTTAACCTGCCTTTGGGTCTATAAATTGTGTATAAGTTTAGTTTTCTATTGGTGCAACGAGTTAGCCCTCGCACTGATTCAGAGGATTACGGGTATTTAACATGATTATTATCATTGCGGTGTGGTGCGGTGTGAAACATGGGTGCCAGGGACTTTCATGTTAAAATACAATAACAACATTTATTTAACGTATCACACATAGAAGATAGGAGATATGATATAGTAGATGATGATACAATATAGATGCAGGCACAAATACTTCTTCGATAAGTATATGCAACAAGTAGCTGCCCCTATAGGATTGCCAACACAGGGTACTCACAATCAATGCTGGAATTGTGGCTCTTGAAGGTGCTCTGTATCTTTAAAGAAATCCTTAGATGCACTGTCTCTTTACTGTAGAGCTGGCTCTGGTCACTAGGACATGATCCTTATGACATAGGACATGGGAGCTGGATTTCACTACACAGCAGGTAGTAGACTGGAACAGGGAGCTGCACTTTTAATTATGATAAAGGGGCATATGGCCCTTTAATATAGGGTATTGGGTCCTTTCTGGTCACTACCTGAGGCAAAGTAGGCCTCAGAGGCCTCTCTTGTGGAACAGGGTCCTTCCCCTGTGCTCCATGAGGTTTAACTGTCACAAATCTAAAATTTTGCCAGCCCTATATATATGCAGACAGTAGAATGCATATATATTAAATATACTTTGCCTGTTTCCAAACACCGTTTAATTGAAAATAATTTCAGTATTAAATGTGAATAATTTCTAATATTTTGCATTAAAGCAAGTAAGTCAAATTTAATGTCTCAAAATGTAATCTATTTTACTTCTATGTAGTAAACCTTATTTACGTTAATATAATACAAGAAAAACATGCTTTAGATCAGCGGTGCCCAACCTACGGCCTGCGTGCCTGATATGGCCCATGAGGCATAGGTATCCGGCCCACACCGATGAGCTGAGGTATAATGCTATTATCATTCGGCAATTGGAGGTCTCCTGCCAGAGCTCCTGGGATATGCGACTTCGCATATCCCAGGAGCACCGGTGGCAGGTGACTTCCGGGAGGCCGGCAGAGGTGTGTTATATCTAAGCTCCGCACCATATACACAGGACCTCTGGTGGCAGGCGGGCACAAAGAGAGGCAGATTGAGGAAAGTTTAAAAAAAACCTCACTGGTATGTGTTAGATTGTACACACATACCCCCGTAGCAGCAACACATTTCTAATACTATTACTAATACATTTTTATCTGCTCTAGTTTTTAATTCTTTGTAGACGTGCCCTCAACACGTGTGTTGGAAATTTCTGTGGCCCCCAGGCCGAAAAAGGTTGGGCATCACTGCTTTAGATTATTAGCAAAGACAAGAGAGTATAGGTGATACCTTTATTTGGCTAACGAAATAGATGGTACATGCAAGCTTTCGAGGCTCGAAAGCTTGCATTTACCATCTATTTCGTTAGCCAATAAAAGATATCACCTATACTCTCTCATCTTTGCTTAAATCTATGGCTGACACGGTGCACAACTCTACTGCTTTAGATTATTAGTAACAATACTCTTGTTAGGAGAACTACAGTAAAGCTTGTTAAGACTAGGAGTGATTCATAATGAGTGAAGGGCGCATACACTTACCTATAGGGCAGCAATAGCAAACCTATGGTATGAGTGCCAGAGAGGGCACACCTAGCCTTCTCTCTGTCGGCACACGGGCAGTTACCACTGCTTTCTTCAGTGCAGGCTGTGGAACCAACCTGACAGAGTGCAGGTTGGATTCACAGCCTACACTGAAGGTGCGCTAACTCGCTAGGGAGCGCTCCTTTCCCAAAGCAGGTGTGCTCCTCCCTCGATGCAGGCGTGATGACATCACTCATCAGTGCCTGCATTTCTGGGGACGGTGCATGTGAGTGATGTCACATTTTCGGCACATGGTAAAAGACACCCCATTACATCTAAAAACAAGATAGCTAAAATAAAACACACATAAAGATGATCCCCTTACACCAACTAACTGTACATAAATAGTAACACACAATATACATTAGTTTAATATCAGTAATAGTGCATCTATCTCAGACCTGTGCAAGGGGCAGCCCGCCTCCTGTATCTGACCGGCCTGCCCGTTCAGAGTTGGAGGTGTGACCGGAAGGGCTGGGCCTAGGGGTAGGCAGGGTAGGCGGCTGCCTAGGGCGCAGCAGGAGGGGGCTCTATCTTGGGGATCACCCCTCTCCTTAGCGCTCTCCCTACCTGCCTACTCCTTGAGCCGGCTGTCTCTGTTTTAGCGCTA
Source organism: Pipa parva (assembly GCA_019650415.1). Classification (NCBI taxonomy): domain Eukaryota; kingdom Metazoa; phylum Chordata; class Amphibia; order Anura; family Pipidae; genus Pipa; species Pipa parva. The sequence goes on along the minus strand of WMED01024296.1, from coordinate 44 downwards.
CAGTGTCCCTCCTCCCTCCTCCTCCTCCTCCTATAACTTCCGGC
>WMED01024294.1:0-11262 GCA_019650415.1 Pipa parva | reverse complement strand
CTTTTAATTGTTTGTCATTTTATTTGTGATTATTGGTAGCGCTGCACCTCTCCAATACACAATTCATTGTTACTAGTTCAACAACAATGGAACAGCTGCAAGTTGCAGATCACTTTCTCATTAGACACCTGGCTCTTTACTGTGCCGGTTTCACAGCTGCCAACAGTTTTGCCCAGTTCCCTGACTTTGCTAAAACCAGTCTTGTTCCTTCATTACCAGCCTAAACCTTAAAGCAGGGGAGGGCAATTATTTTTGCCATTGGGCCGCATGAATGGCTCTGATGGCTTCAGAGGGCCAGGGGGATGTGTCTAATGTGCTGACGCCTGTGGCAGTTGGCCACGCCCACCATTTTTACATCTTGCTGCAGGCTAGTCTAAGCAGACTGGAAGGCCGGACACAGGTCTGCCTTAAATGGATGGTGGAATTACTGTTCCTTTAGATTTATTTATTGTGCATATTTATATCACACCAGGATTCAATAATAAGAAAAAATAGGACAGCACACTACTAAAACTTGAAAGAAACTTCTCTTCGTGTGCCTCCCAAATTGCTGATGCTATTGGTCACTACTGGCACTAAAATAAATGGACTAATCCTCAGGTTTTAGCAGTGTGTGGTCCTATTTTTCTTACAGTTGAATCATGTTAATTTAGTGATGTCTACCATAGAGCCCAGGGATTCCACCACCTACAATTAATTTATCAGCTCTGATTGTAGAGGGTGGAGGGTGCAGTAAAAAATATTTCCTTCTGAGATAGATATCAGCATAGCACTTTCGTCTTCCGTAGCACCTGGCAAAGATTAATCTTTTACTTAATGCTCTGTCCATGGAGCTTATTGTCTAGTTTTCCTAATACAGTCTTATACAGTCTACAGGTTCATATATATATCACTTCATTTGTATCACTTGTTTAAAGGACAACTAAAGGTATAAAATAAAAAAGAGATATTAAACAACTTACCTTATATTGAGATGAATTGTTACAGTCACAGCCTAAACTGTGCTATAATTACCTGGCACTGATGCTTAACTTCACAGCCCAGGCTGACACAGAAGCCAGCGCAAAGCTCCTCCTACTTAGTTCACCGGCAGTGAAAATTTTTTAAATTTCATCACATTCATTGCGGGGGCCAATGATAAAGCTCCCTGCAATGAGTGGGATGATGTGTGAGGCTGGTACAACCAAGTGGGAGGAGCTTCACGCTGGCTTCTGTGTCAGTCTGTGTGTGGAGATCAGTGAACGCTTTAAAGGTACTTCGGCTTGGCGACTCGAGTGGTCATGAGGTTAGCCAAAGTACCTTTAAAGCGTTCGCTGATCTCCGCGTGCAGGAGAGAAGGGAGCGCATACAAGTCTCTGCGAAGTGAATTCAAGTATCGCCAGGTAAGTTTGGACTTTTCTGAATTACCCCCCTTCATCTTTCCTGATCACTTTGTATAATAAAGTGACAATTATCTACTGGGGGGACATAATCTTCACTGTCCTCTGAAATTTGTTTGTAGCTATCCTTCCATAATACAGCAGGGGCTATAGAACCCGTTCCCTTAAAATGAACAAAGTATTTCAAAAGTATGCATGATAGAGTTCAACGGGAACTATTAAATGTTGGTAGGGGGTATATACAGTATATAATATGGCAGTATGAGGAATCTACAGAATTCAAAGCTGAGAATTTGTTCACAGCTACTTCACATAGTTGCGCCCAACACCCTTGAATCTTTATTAAAAAAGCATATATTTTATATATTCTCAAATCTTCGTTATTATTTACTGTATAGTGTTTTGCAGGTTTTAGGTCAGAGAGTGCTTGCTATGTTAATAAATATTAACAAGACTGTCTGTGACTGCCAACTAAAAGGCAGCTTTATTTATACACTGCCCAGCAAGCTGCAGAAAATATTCCTCTCTTATTCCTAAATATGCCCATGCTGATACATGTCTAGATTTACATAGTTATAAATAGATTTGTTCTATATATCTGCATCTGGCAGATGCAGGCAGACTTTTACTGCTTTTAATTTAAACACAGTCAAACAGTAACTGATTCAAAACCAGACAAGACCTATATAAATATAATATGAAGATTTGAGAAGTTTTCAGTGTATAAATGACTTGTCACTCAAACCCCTCTGCCTCACACACACACACACACTATTAACCACTGGACAGGTACAACTACACACAACCTCCTGTTGTCTGGCTATCCTGCTTCATTTTAGTATGTTTTTAGACAAAGAGAAAACACCTGGTTCTTCTGATATCCTATGTTGTTATGAGGGCAGCTGTAGATGACATGCTTGCTGGGACTGGGTATCTCTCTCTGAGGATTATTCATCAATGTGTGAAAAATCATGTAGATATGTGAATTTGTGACAACTTCTACAGTATTGCTTATTCGCCAAAGATCCTTATTTTCTCCATTTAACAGCATACGCCAGCCACGTGTTTACGCACCTTTCCTCCATCTATTCACAGCAAATGAGACAACAGATTTGGCTTTTAATTTTGTATAAAAACGTGAAGGTGCACTGCTGTGAATTCACTCTTTTTACTTTGCCAGGTAAAAACGGTGAGTCGGAGGCTGTATGGCAGGATTCCTGTACTATTATGAAGTTTCCAACAAAAGGTTTAAAAACTATAGTGACAAAGTGCCGATATGAACTAGTAATTGACTACTATTGACCTGAAAGTAAAGAACATCTGGCAATCATTCAGCAACAATACTGGGGACAATAGTGAGGACAATGATGGCTACTATACTGCTACAATATAGAGATATCATCCTTTTTTATATCAACACATGGATACTGCTAGTACGTTGTCTGTGCACTGATGATGCCACTTTGTGGAATAGGCCTATTCATGATGGATTCCCTACAATAAACAACTACTCCTATTCTCCAGGCTACCCACATAAATGACTAATTATGCATGTATATAGTCATTTAAATAGCGCTGATATATTATGCAGCGCTTTACAGAGATTTGTCATTCATTTCACTTCCATGGAGCTGACAATCTAGTTTCCCTATTCAGTCACACACACAGATGTACGTTTTTTGGATTGTGGAAGGAAACCCTTACAGATACAGTAAATTCCAGGGTGGAATTGAACCCAGCACTGCAAGGGAGCAGTACTAACCCCACTTTCCTAAGGTGACTCTTTGATACACTACTGCATACTTTCTCTAAGGAAATTTATAGTGGTGCTATGAACATAGTGACTGCTGTAGTATGCAGTGTCACTTTTCTCTACTTAAAAACCATAAATCAAACCTCTCACCTTAAATAAAACACATCACCAAAGGAGTGGGTATAATGGGCCACAGCTTTATTGTCATAATAAAAAACATCAAACTTTATTGACATAACCCTTCTAGAAAACCCCCATCCACATGCCACCATCCTTCTGCTTTAAGGTTGGGTTCAAAACTAGCAAGGATGGCCACCTACATACCAATCTTGGCGGTTGCCCAAGCAGTGCCCAATTTGCATCATGCATCTCGCCCCAGAGATGAAAAAACACAGGCAAGTATTACAAACCATTCTGCCAAAACCAGCTGCGACAAATTTGTTTCCAGAACTCATACACATCTCTATAAATACCTAACCGAGAAATAAAACCAATACCAAAAGATAATGCTGACCCCGTTACAAACACCCTTTTTTATTATCAGGGTAGGCGGTTGAGTCTGTTCCTCTTCTCACACTATTGCCCTCCACGACTTCCTCCTTTTCCTTTTCTATCACATACCCCCTTCTCTAACTCCCCTCCCTTTAATTTTCTGCTCAACGCCCCGCCTGTCATTCACCCCTACCATTCTATTCCTGCTTTCCTCATTCCAGGGATCTATTTTCCTCTGCAATGCACAGTCCACTATATCCATATGTATAAACAAAGCTGGCACTCACAAATGTAATTTCCACACAGGCATGACATTTTGGGTTTACATTTCCTTTAGGAATGTGCATAGTCAGAAACATCTAGGAACAGTAATTATCCATGTGTGCGTCAAAAGGAAAAATAATTCCTTGGAAATACATATAAATATTAAAGGACAATATCACTATTTTACAGGATTTTGGTTGCCAATGTTGTTCCCAGTATTGTCGCAAGTATTGCCAAAAAGTTGCCAGATGTTCTTTACATTCAATTCAATAGTAGCCAATTATTAGTTCAAGTTGACACTCTATATTTTCTAAGCATTTTGTTGGAAATGTCACCAGAATAGTACTTGAAGCCTGCTGTACAGCCCCAGCCAGTTGTAGGATAAGCCATGGTTTTCTGTGGGATTTAGATAATACCTCTTCATAAAGTGTCCCAGAAAGATCAGTTTATAAAAAGTAGGTTACAATCAACAATGGAAATAAACACTAAGAAACAATTTAAAAATTGAGAATTTAACTTCCATTTCTACTACATAGGAATAACTTTAATGTCAATCAAAATAGCACATTTCCTTATCTAGTGATATTGACCCTTTAAAAAATCACTAAGCTATGTATTTAAACTGTCATTGTTGGGTAGTGCAGTGGCTCAGTGGTTAGCACTGCATTATAGCGCTGGGCTCTGGGTTCAATTCCACCCTAGACTTCATCTGCCTGGAGTTTGTATGTTCGCCCTGCCCTTGCATGGGTTTCCTCCCACAATCCAAAAACATACATCTGTGTGTGACTGAATAGGGAAACTAGATTGTAAGCTCCATGGGGCAGGGACTGAAGTGAATGATAAATTTCTGGAAACCACTGCATAAAATAGTAGCACTGTATGATAAATGCAAACAAAAAATTAATCTGTGATTTCCTATAGGACCAACACTTCTGCAGGAGGCATTAGTGCACCTGGCAGAAGAAACATTTGACTCTATCAGGTGCACTTTAAGATATAGGAATATAAATAAGGTTATTAAAAGGAAGCACAATTCAGATTAGCCTATGCAGATATGTTTTACAGCGACATATGCCTTCAATCCTTAAACACTAAAATAACTCAAGAGTGGAAGAAATTACCAGATGGGTAGTCATTTTTTCACTCCTGATATGTTTTACTGAACATTTACAGTTAAACAGAATAAATTGACATGAAACTCTTTTACAAATAAACAAATTTAACATGATGAGAAAATTCTTTTCATTTTGCTGATGTGTTTTATGAAACATCAATAATCAGGTCTCGAATGAACAAAAGCTCTTTCATTTTCTCCAACCTGGCCCTTCAAAATTAAATAATTTAGCTTGCTCCAAACTATCCAATTTTATCTAAAATATTCATGTTTCTTTGCTATCGGCCACTGCTCTTAATGATCCAAACTGCAGTTTTTGTCATAGTTAAAAGACAAAGCGTATAAACTGAAGATTCGGCTGTATGAAGCTAGCACAGTAAGCACATTAGAAAAGGCTAGTCTAGTATCCTCTTGTTTTATACATATAATTATCAAAACAGACAGAAAAATACCAAACGTAATGGAGGCAGCGTTGTAATTTGCAGTTTTAATCACTGTCTGTCATGACCATTTTAAAGCTGGCTATAAATACAGCAAAAACCTATTAAGTTGTTAAAGCAATAATTATCATGTTTCATTTAAGTATGTTTTGGAAAAATTCTCATCTATTTAGATGCATAGTTTTGACAATGACAATGTAATTGGTCAATTATCCACCAAGGCATAGGACTGAATTCCCAGCAAAGTTCTTCATTAGTTTTTTAATTTTTTTTTCTTACAGATTCTGGGTGATAAATGGATCAGAACATTTCATGAAGGAGCCCAGCAATGACATAGATTTTAAAACTATTCTACCTACAATAAGCCAAACCACAAGAGGTTTAATGGGATTTTCCATGATTTCTGAAGAAAAAAAAGCAGATTTTTTGCATAATTTTGGTGCAACTCTGCCCCACCTACAAACTAGTTCATGACCTCTGTGCGATGTATAATGAGGGCAGTGTCTAACATGACTCTTTGCTCCAATGCTGACTCCTGCTTGCCCCATCTTGTCTTCTCAGTGCAGGCTGTGATCCTCTTCACTTCCTGCTTCCTCTTGAATTTGTGAAAGCTGAAAAAATGCTGAAGCAAAATTCTAATGCAAAACTTCTTCTGCGCTTGCTCTGCTTGCCAAGATTCAAATGGAAACAAGAAGTGAAGGGGATTTCAGATTGTACTGAGAAACCAACAGATTGGCATTGAGGCAAGCAGAAGACAGACCTGGAGTGTAGAAACACACTGATGAGTATCTCAGCCCCATACCCTTAAGAATTACCCCTAATAAAACGAGTGTGGAGTTCTCCTTTAACTTTTTTAACGATAAGGGCAAACGTTATTAAACTCTTTCCGAGTTTACCGAGAGAAATCTTGCATTGTTCTCGTGACATTTTTTGTGTTCTCGAGATCAAGTTTTTCGATCTCGATTTTTCACCTTTTTTTGATGGAGAGGTGTCCATACTTTACATTAGTAGCATTTCCATTGAAAATTTTGAAAAATCAGGATCGAAAAACTCGATCTCAAAATCTCGAAAGAAATCTCATGAGAACAATGCGAGATTTCTCTCGGTAAACTCAGAAAGACCCAGAGCCGTCTTTCCAAGTTTAATAACTGTCGCCCTTAAAAGTGTGTTTTATGGATGTATGGAAAAATACAATATATAATTAAAGGTGGCATTATCCTGAACATGTAACTGACTTCAGGGGACACTGCATTTAAAATCTAAAATCAAACAGACTGCACTGCATACTGCTAACTGACTTGCAAAGAAAGCCACCCTGTGGAAGGAAAGGAGCAAGGTAGCCACCTACAAACACTTGTATGACAGAAAGTTATGTTAAAAGTAATCCAGGCTTCAAAGTATGCTGTTCACAGATAAATTATCAGATCTGTGCAACGAAATTGCAATTAATAGGCATAACAGGAAAACAAACTGTATTGTTTCCTATATCTCTCCAAAATGTGGATTAGTAGACACAAGCGATATGACATGTCTCTTGCTGCTTTAAAAATTAGGGTTTTTTTTTTTAGCAACTCCTCAATATCTTTTGTTTACTGAAATAGTTGTGGGTCTTAAAGGGGAAGATGCGGCTCAGAAAATCTCACCTGATTCTAAAAGCCTACCCCAAGCAAACTTTGTTCAAAATGGCTGTTATTAAAAATGATGCACTAAAATTTAATTTACATATGCTATAATCCCTTAATGGAATAATAGGCATATAACACTAAAGGACCAGATAACTTGCTGGAAACTATTTTATCCATGGAATATTATTTACCAGTAAGACATATGGACCTTTAGAAACCCTTTAGAAACTAAAGCTGTGTCTTGGGAAGTCAGTGGGTAATAAGTTTATTAAGCATTTATTTGTGCATCTCTCAAGCGATCAGGGCTTTCAGTGCTGGCAGTGAAATGAGCAAGCAATGCTAGCAGTGATTGTATATGCATTAACATATGAGCATAGCACACATGCAATCAAAAGCAATACAATGTTTTTAATGAGCCAGAACATCCCCTTTAAATCATCTTTCTATTACCTTTTATGAAAACAAATCCTGTTTTTTCCTGAAAAATTGTTTGTAGTAGAGCTCACCGAGTTGATATAAACAGGGGATCTTCTATGTGAGAATAACTACTTTCATATACTTATTTTTCCCTAAGCTTTCCAGGTGTCCTGCAATTGTATATGTCGTTAAAGGTACAGAAGGGTCTCTTTGCTCTAGTATGGGCTAGAAACATGGAATCACAGTTGCTGCAAGATGGTCTGTCCTGAAGACCCTTAGAAGGTGTTATGGTCACTGTGGCTTTTGCTATGGAACTTCAAAGGTGTTATTTAGACTTAGCTTAAAGGCAGTTGAAGGATGACTGATGTTATCCAAAATGTGCCACTGTGTGTATTAGGACTGTACCTGGTGAATAAGTTTTTTATTTGTTTGCCTGCCTCCACCCTACTGAAACATCATTTGTTGAACTGTGAGCACAAGGGTAACAGTGTGTAATATACACGTATCTCTGCGGAATTGAACCGAGACTTGCTGCTTGTTGCACTTACCTCTTTACTTCTACTCTATATAGGCAGCAGGAGTCTGAGTTCATTCATTTGTATTTGACTTTCAGCAGAGCTGTGCTGAGCTCTTTAGGGCTCAGCTTCTAATCATTGCTCAGGTTCAAGGCATTCAGTGATTAGTAGCCCTATTTAAACCCTGAACCTGCAGCTGTGCATTGCCTCTGATTGGTCCTTATTTGGCTTATCCAGAAAGCGCCTTGGCTGTATTCTGTGCCAAAGCCCTTTATGTATCTTTGTCTATATCCTGCCCCTGGCTCTGACTTCCTGGTTCCTGACTCCTGGCCTGTTTTTGACTATGCTTCTGCCTCCTGATTTTGATCCTGTGTTCTCCAATTTGTTACCAACCCAGCTTGTACGACAACTCTTTCCTTCTGCTTCTACAGTGTACGCTTGGTACCCTTGCTCACCCTTGTGGAACCATTGGGAATCTCATGCCTTTAAGACCTGGTGGCACCTGAGTAGCAGAGGGCTCCTCCCAAAGCCAAAGGTGGCTGCTATAGGCAGAAATGCACGCCAAGCCCGGATTCCCAGTGATTTCACTCGGTTTTGGTATATAAGCCACACTCTAACATTTATTTCCATGGTGGTAATGGACTTTTAAGTTATGTACTGTACATCTTTTGCCCTCGTTAACAAATTTTTCTAGTATTATCATGAGATAGAATGAGCTGATTGCTGGAAGCTTTCAGGTCAGAACTGCAGAAAACTCAAATAAATCCTCCTTCCTCCCAATAGCACTGACATTCAACTTCAAGCTGCATTTGAAGGTGGAGTCACAGGGGATCCTACCAATCAGATCACTCTAGTCATGATTTAGGAGTGCTTCTAGCATACACATACAATAGCAAATAGAACATTCTTTGCAGTTAATTTAATACAGCCACATTGCCACCCAGTAATAAGAGCTTCCTTGTTCATGTCTGAGTGGGCCTGTAAATAAATGAAAAAGGTAACTGACAGCTCTGTAATACTGAAGGGAGGTTTTTGTAGACCTAGTTCTATATTTTTAGGATCTAAAGCACAAATGAAACAACAGATAAGGAGTCTAGCAACTCACCAGCAGAATTGCCATCAGAAATCATAAGAACCCAACAACTTCACAATTTCGGAATGCATGAAGTTATATACTTCAGTAAACACTCCAACATTGACTAGACACCACATATCAAGTTATGGATAGTCTAATAGTCCTTAGGATAGAATAAGAAACACAAATGAACCCAATATAATACAAATCAGAAAATGTAAGGATAACATTTCTACCAGCGCTAGAAATAACTGACCTTTCAAACCAAAATGGCCTTTTTCTTTTGCTACTGGTCCATCAACTACAGTATATAAGTGCTTTATTTAAAGAGAAAGAAACAAAAGTTGAAAGGAAAATGTGTAAATCTGTGAAAAAAATGACATTTTCTTTATGTTGACAATACCCCTATCCCTGATCACATGAAAATGATACCTGAAGTGGGAAATCACAGTTCCTGTTACAGAAACTATTCCAGTCTTAAATTAAACATTTATAAATGTTTTTTGGGGCTCTGTATCAGTGTAATATTTCCTGTGTAACTACCCTTAAATGACAACTGACACTGCCAAAAGAAATACAGTAGAACATTGGCTTTTTACATGGTAGAGCAGTTCTTCCTAAGCAGCTCTAGTAAAAATGTAATCTTGCAAGTTTAAGGACAATTATCTCTATGCAGCCAACCCGCTCAGGGATGTATGATTTAACCCCTTATGGAATAGTGATATGCCCAGCAGCTCAAATGGGAATCCCAATAGCAAATTATTCACTTAAAGTTACACAGGTGTTCATACAGGTACACACATCAAATAACTGGTTCAGAAAGATATTTTGATATGGGCTTGATACTTGCTGTTTCACATGTGGGAGACAGTAGAAATAGTAAATGTGTAACTTACAGTAGCAGCAGTGAGTATGTGGCAGTTACCCTTTAAATGAGTCCTCTGGAATCTTGATTCACTGACTCTGGAGACTCTGATATCCTATTAATCACTGCTCCTAGATAAACGGCGCAGAGGATGTACCCCCTCTACCTGGAAACGTGCAAGATGACTTCTTCCTTGAAATACTCTGTGCCCTATTGTGAGGAGTTTTACCTAACTTTCTCCCTCATTCCAGCGCCAGTCTACGCACAGCTCCAGGTGCGCCATCTCCCTTCACCGGTGTTCACGTCATGTGTGAGTGCTGATGTTGTGGGAGTGCACATTGCGGTTCGGCGCGATCACGTGACAGGCTCCCTTTCTATATAATGGAGCCAATCAGTTATCTCTGTGCCTGATTATTAGGATACTATTATTGTTCCTGGGTGCATTCTGGTTATAATTAAGATTAAAGTTTCTGTCCTTAGCCTGTCCCTAGATATTGTTGCCTTTTGCCTGCCCTGACTTTGCTTTGTTAACCTGACCACAACTCTTAGTGGCCAACCCTGACTCTGCCTGTTTCTGACCACACTTTCTCCTGCCACTCTTGTACCTCGCACTGGATTTCAACCCTAAGGGCCGCGACCTGGGTTTCCTTCTGCAGTCAAGTCCTAACCTCCTTGAGGGGTCTCTAGGTGAACACTGGGGGTTACCTTAGACTCCGCACCTCAGGGACTGTACGCTGACACCTATTTCCTCACACTGACACGTGGACATCGGCGAACTCTTTAAAGGGATTCCAGTCTCAGCGAGAGCACTCGAGTCACTTCGCTAAGAATGGAATCCCTTTAAAGTGTTCGCTGATGTCCGCGTGCACTATGGTGAATTACCCCCTGAATCCCTATACTAGGTGTTTGTATATGACCTGACACCTTGGGTAACTAACCAACTGCCAATCCTTGTTGGGGCAAATTTCCCAACTAGCTAGGGCTATCTTTCACTTCTGAAGTGTCTACAATAGGGGTCTCAATCTTGCGGCCTGAGGGCCAACTGCGGCCCTCGGGACGCAAGTTTGCTGCCCCCGGTCCTGTGCTCCACCAGGCTTTTTGTTCGCCAGTGGAGTGCTGGATTTGACACAGAGGGAGTCCTAGCTGACTCCCTCTGTGCACAGAGGAGGGCTCCTGTGACATGATCGGTCACATGAGCCAATAGGAACCCGGGAGCGCATGTGATCAGCGCTTCCGGGTTCCTTCTCCTCTAAAGTGCTGCCAGCAGCGGCAGCAACAGCACTCGCTGCCGAACTCAGCGAGGGTAAGTAAAATTCCCCCACC
>WMED01024292.1:0-11263 GCA_019650415.1 Pipa parva | reverse complement strand
TTTGTGTCATTTTGGTTGGTGGTGTGCCCCAGGATTTTTTAAATGTAAAAAATGTGCCGCTGCTCAAAAAAGGTTGAAAATCACTGCTTTAGGGGAACCAAACAAAATTCTGGTGGTTTGAGGGGTTGAATAATAATTGACCCGCACTTTTATGTTTAAAATTTATTAAAATTTAACTGAGCAACATAACTTTTTGGTTTGTAAGATTTATGCATCTGTTAATAAATCCTGCTCTTGTTTGAAGTTTGAAGGCTCTAACTTATTTGCATCTTATCAAACCTGCTAAATCTGCAGGGGGTTGAATACTACTTGTAGGCACTGTATGTATAGTTTGGTCAATAACTTTACTTACACTTTAAAAAGCATTTATTTAATATTTATTTAACAGTGCCAAATAAACAGAAAAAATAACTGTTGATGACCAAGCTGTCCCTTTAACGAAGCCTTTGAGAACAGGGAAGATCAGTTTTAGGTGGTGTTGTATTACACTTTTCACACATTCTGTATATATTTCCATCTTACAAACCAAACACACACTTACCAGGAGAGGTAGAAATGCTCTTGTGCTGCCTGTTCTTCAATTTTGCATGTACATCAAAAATGGAAACCGGAAGTAATTAAGATTTCCTATACAGGTGAGAGCCAGACACATTTGTTAAACCCTGTTTTCAGAATGATTTGTGAAGGTTTATATACTCTCCCCTTATGGGTCTTGGTTGTTGTCTAGCTTTTAACGAGCTTGCCCATCCTGTGTAGAGTTTCTAAAAATACAACCAAAATAAATGCATGGTTTATTTACTCAGTAATAACGACAAGAGGTCTGTATTGTGCTATTTTTCAAAACATCTTTATTTTGTCTTATTTTCTGTGTTTCATGTAGATGTGTATATTTATTGATATGTATTAGCTAATGAGTGCATGCCTTGTATCTACATTCACATGTACAGTCTGTGTGTGGTGTGTACGTCTTTGTATAGACACACAGAAACAGGTTATGTACAGTGCTGTTCAACTGAAAGATATGGATTATATAGATATTTTTAGAGTTGATTCCCTTCCAGCTTGTCTGGAGTAAAGAGTCTGGTATATTTGTGCTATATCCAGTACTTTACTAGCACTGTGTATGACTTTTGCTTTTATTGCTGCCGATTCCCATTTTCAAATATCCAGTTGATCAAAATGTTGGAATAAACAGACTGCACACAGTTTTTAAAACCTATCAGATCTGCAAGTTGCATATGATGCCGCATGCTGGGGTGCAAGAAGCAGATCTCTAGCAATTGCTAGTTATAAAACTTATTCGGTATAAGTTACAGATGGATCAGCCTTCAATGCAACAAATGACACAGTCACAATTTTTTTTCCCAAAGACATTGCAAGAAAATGTATGCACACTTTGGGGGGAATTCAGGAAAGTCCGAAGTGAGGCGAACACTCCGCACCTCACTTCGGACTATCCTGAATTCCACTCTTTGTGTCAGGTGCTGTATTTGAGACATAAGAATTAATATTGATTCTGCTCTCTAGTCATGTGATAAAAGCAGTCTTATCCAGCTTTCAGCTTTGGTCTCTCTAGTTTATGGCTTTTATGTTGCACAGCCCTGTTATTGGTAAAATGCAAGACCAAAAAAAATTAATTTCAGGGAAAGTTAACACTGGATTTCATTAGTATTCCTCTGTTTTTAAAGGGAAACATATATTTATTAGTAGGATTTTATTTATATATTTTTTTGAAAATGGGGCTGTCAAATATATTTTAATTCATCAAGAAGAAGTAAAAAAAAGCAGATTACAACAGTCACTGTCTTTTATAATTAAATTCCTCCCTCTGTCATCTTACAAGACCTTATTAGTACATTGACTTGTTCAATGAGGTCTTTTTGTTTTTCTAAAAATTATTCCCAAACTGTGTTGCTTATTAAAACTTAGGGGCAAGATATAATAAGATTGGCTTTTTCGAGTTTATCCCGTGAGATCTCGACAAATCCCGCAAGATCTCCATATTTTTTTATCCATTTTTTCTGATAGAAATTTTTCAGTGGAAAGGTAGCCATTCTTTACAATAGTAGTATGGCTACCTTTCCATCGAAAACTTGATCGAAAAGTTTCTATCAGTAAAAAATCAATAGAAAAATATCAAACAGCCGAGATCTCGCGGAATAAACTGGAAACGCCGATCTCGACCTTTTTGAGTTTGATAACTTTTGCCCTTAGCCTTTTTTTAATCAAAGGTCAGCATATTTAATTTTTCTTTTTGTTTTTATTCCCAAAATTGAATTTTCATTTTGAAATTATTTTAATGATCAAGTCAGGAAAAACAAATAAAAAGCATTTTGACCATTTTTTGCTGTCATTTTGCAGCAATTTTGCATTTTACCCCAATGAGAAATAATGGTTCACACACATTAAGTAAGGGGGTAGGTAATTCAGGAAAGATCGAAGCACCCTTGCGAAGCTTCTCATCACTTTAACGAGACGGGTACGCGCTCCCTGGTCTCCTGCAATTGGAGATCAGCGAACGCTTTAAAGGTACTTTGGCTCACCTCGCGACCACTCGATGCCGAAGTACCTTTAAAGCGTTCGCTGATCTCCGAGTGCAGGAGACCAGTGAGTGCGTAGCCGTCTCGGCAAAGTGATGAGAAGCTTCGATCTTTCCTGAATTACTAAGAGTGATAGTTTTTAGAGAAATTGAAAAAAGAATTGAAATAAGGTGAAAATGGAAAAAAAACGAAGCATTTGATGCATTTGGACCTTTTGTAAAGTCTTAGAGGGAATTCACCATTCAGCAAAGTGAGCTCCGAATCCTTCAGCTCACTTCGCAAATGGTATTATGCGCTCGTTGATGTCCTGCGCGCGGACATCAGTGAGCGCATTAAAGGGATTCCAGTCTTGACGAGGCAACTCTTTTGCTCTCGCCGAGACTTTCTTAAGCCTTTTTTGTTACCAGTCCCCTCCTTGCTTTACGCTGCCCACATGAATGTGTCTAGATGGTGCAGTTTGAAACTCCAGGAGGGCTCACCAAGGCCTTGGGAGATTCTCCTTTGTCTTGGAGCGCCAGTCTGACACTCTATGCTGGTGCTTGCTGGTGTGGAATCATACTGTTTAGTAGAGCTGAATCTATTATCTGCAAATTCACCCACTACATATTCCTCAATCATTGGTTTACCTAGCCTAGTCATATCCGTCATGTAAGTTACATGCAGAACATGTTCTGATCCCTAGTGCAAACCTTATTTTAAACATTGACTCTAATTTACAATTTACTCAAGGTCTCAATTGTTAGTATCCGTTTGGTGCTTCTTAAAACTCTGAATTTTTTGGTAGAATGTTTTATTTTTAAATTGCAGTTACTTTTACATGGGAAACATATACTGTGAATTTTTAACTGCCATGCCAGTCCAAATTAAAAAAATTTTTTCTGGTAGTACCGGTTCTTTAACTGATATAGATGTACATAGGTGTGTGCAAACGAATGTGCACACGCATATATAAAATGCCGAGCTAATGTCAGTACATCTCACGTGATGTAGGCAGTTATGTCACTATGGAGAATGTCACATGGTGACACAGCGTGTTGTTACCTTGCAGACACCCTCATATTAAGGGGACAGCACATGTCAATGTAGATGTATAGGCCTATTCAGTGTCCAAAATATTACTGCTTACAAAATTCAGTCATTCCTTCATGTGAAGCTGCATTAATCTACAGTATATACCACATATTCTTAGTAGACCTGGCCTGTGTAACCATTTGCTGATAGCATTTAGTCAAAGGGAGCAAATCCCTGCTTGGGACCTTTTGCGAAATAAATAGACACAGATGATTCCCCAATAACTCATTGCCTTATACTTTATTACCATTACAATAGAAAATAGATTGAAGGCGAACAAAACATTTCCTGTTACTTGTAGACTTTTAGCCATTAGGACAGTGTGGGGTGTTTATTCCAGATGACATATTCCTGTCCTTAGTGGCCACTGTTAATCTTCGGAACCTTGTGAGTCCAGCTGTGCAGACCAGTTATTCCAAACATTTTGCCAACGAATAATTTGCATGCTTTTGCCAAATGATACCTGGGTTTTAAGTTCACCTTTTTCTTTGTTTTTTTGTTTTTGTTTCTGTTTTCTTGCCCTGTAGCAAATTAGACGGCCGGATGAAAACAAAGTCATTACTAATAGAGTTGGATCCTTCAAAGTAAATATGTTTCAAACGCTTGCTATTCTTACATCCATAGCTACATTTCTACAATTTTCCAGTTCATCAGCATTATTTTGTACCTGCTCCTGTGCTGACCTAGACTGTGTCTGTTTTTTTTTGTTTTTTCACTTTTAATTTGCTCGCCTTTGCAAGGGAATGCCAGCTGCCAACCACAGTTATCTCCTGACATGGTATTAATGTGAAAATTGCTCTATATGTTTGGATGTCAGCAGAATCAGATACAAATATATAAATATAGAGAAATCTGTAGGAAATGTTCAGTTGTAGGCTCCTTGGAATAAGAATTATTGTTTGTTGAAGTGATTGTGCTAAGCTGAATTACTTGTTTACTAAAAAGGGTGATGACATTTTGTATAGTGTTACAAAGTGCTGTCTACAGAAATATTACTGGCTAGCATCAAATCTGTCAATACGTTGTTTTGGGGACTTGGGCACATAATTTTAGGCTGATGGAATAAACAAGAAGAAAAGAATTTATTGTCGGGTGCTATTACAGTGTGTTGGATAACCCTTCTATAATGGACAGCTTGAAGCTCAAGCAAAGGCCATTAACAATTAAAAATATTCTTGTACTTGAATCAATGGCCAACACTGAAAGTGGGAGAACATTTTCAATTTTCCATGTTTTGTGAGTATATGTTTCCTTCATTGTGAGATTACTAATTTTAAATAAATAATATTCTCATTCCCCCTCCAATATGCAGAGAAATGTACAACCTAGTAAAGCAACCTTTCACCTTTAGTATCTCTTCTAAAATCACAGACCATTCATTTAAAATTCTAGTAACCTCTCAATATTTTGGGCCTTACTGACTACAGGATGAATTCACCTGTTAGATTCACCTCACTACAATTTGATTCGCATCGCCAAAATAGTGGCAAATTCACTTCTCCTTATTGTTGAAGCTGGGGATAGATTTGTTGAACAGGCGGACTGCTATGGAAGCAGTTGCATTTGTAGTGTGGTGAAGTCAGTTGAATAGAAGTAGAATGCAAATTCATGCGGAGTGATGCGAATTCCTCCAGTGAAGTGCAGAGATGTCATCCTCACCATATCCCACTAATTGTTTATAAGTGAATAATACATCTGTTTCTGTCACCTTGTCCCTAATTTATGTAAAGAAGTTGACTAATTTAGTCGAACTCGCCATTGTTATGTTTGAATGGTCTTCTTATGCCACACCGGAGCCCTGCCGTCAACCCCCCAATTCGCCACTCTAAAGTGACAAAGTCAAACAGGTGAATTCGGAGCACTACACCTTGTCAAACTCACAACTGAGACTGTCAGACTAACTATAAGAGATTAGAGGTCTGGACCCCAGTGGCTGGATACTGGAGAAAGCAAGTTATGTCTTTAATCAGTAAATAACTTTTAACAGGGCTGGGGTTAAAATAACATAAATGGGGACTGAGTTCTGAAGGGCATGGGTTCCGTTGGGACAGGAGTATTCAGGGGTACTTCACTATCCCCTAAGCAAGATGTGCAGGACTTAATTAGCTTCTTCACCTGATTCCCACCCAATTAACCTTACCAACAGCACACTGCTAATACAGGATAAACAAGACTTGGCAAATGTCCCTTTTAACATAACTTGGCAAATGTCCCTTTAACATAACTTGGCAAATGTCCCTTTAACATAACGTGGCAAATGTCCCTTTAACATAACGTGGCAAATGTCCCTTTAACATAACGTGGCAAATGTCGCTTTAACATAACGTGGCAAATGTCGCTTTAACATAACGTGGCAAATGTCCCTTTAACATAACGTGGCAAATGTCCCTTTAACATAACGTGGCAAATGTCCCTTTAACATAACGTGGCAAATGTCCCTTTAACATAACGTGGCAAATGTCCCTTTAACATAACGTGGCAAATGTCCCTTTAACATAACGTGGCAAATGTCCCTTTAACATAACGTGGCAAATGTCCCTTTAACATCAAGTGGCAAATGTCCCTTTAACATCACGTGGCAAATTCCCCTTTAAAATCAAGCACAACAAAGAAAGGGAATAAAAAAACAGTTGGGACTCACCCGCAGAGAAACCTTGAATGGCGAAGTAGGACGCCAAAGGGGAGGCGGAAACAGCTAGTGGGAAGCACTGAACAAACACACTCAATTCTAACCTACTGAGCAGGGGAAAGGCACCCGATAAAACGCTAGAAGGTTTAACTAAACAAACTTGCCGACACCCAGACTAGAAAATAACCTAACCAAAATACAAAGGCTTAAACACACACTGAATATTAACAAATGAACCAGAATCACCTTGTTAGTACCTAACCAAATACTGTGGCAAAGGTTTGGGGGAGTGGACCAGTTAAAAACCCTGTGGGGCCATCTGATTGGTCAGAGGGAACATAGAACTTAACCCCTTTCAGTGCCAGAATCCTAACAGAGACAGACTGCTACTTGGTCAATAGTCGAAGTACCTGTGCACACGCATGCAAAGTGATGAGTAGTAGTCACCCTAATTAGACATGTATTTGCCACATCACAGAGTTTGAGAAATAAGTGAATATAGGGATGTGCTGATCAAACGCAAATTCAGAGCTATAAGCGACAATGCGCCCTTTAGTCAATAAAGCCCTTGCTAGGAACTTTTACAAAATGGGGACCCCGTTTTGACCTAACATAACTGGGTTAAACCCTTTAACAGTGAGAATGATAATAACTCCCGTTTTCAAATATTTTTTTGAATGATTGAGATCCTTTTATGTGCTCCATTTTGATCTCAATTTTTGACATCAAAATATTTTCTTAAATCATATTTTTTTTATTATATTTGGCCTTGTTGAGATCTCTCTCTCACATGATTCTATGTGCACCCTTTAAGACCGAAATGAATTTTATGTGCAGCTAACTGCTGCTCGTCTTAACCTCATTTCCATGTTGCATCAATACTAGATTTTCTTTTAGTATTGTTGTAGAAGAAAGTACCAAGTAGTAGTGTCTTGTAGTTGTGTACTAATAAATGATGTACACCCTAATAAAAGCAGAGATTTTTAAACTCTTCAAAATGGGCGGCTATTTATGCACCAAAAATATTCTTCATTATTTCTTTTAGAGAAAAGTAAATATTGTTTTTCTTTTTTTCTATCACAGTTTAACTTTATAAAGTGCAATCATGCCATTTAATCCACTCCACATTTTATTCATTAACATTTACATTCTGGTCAGCAGATCCTCAAATGTCAGTGATACTTTCATGTGGATTCAACTAGCCACAATCAGTCAGCAATAGGTTATGTAGGATGTACATTCGAGGATCATCTTTGAAACCTGCCACTCTAACCAACACATGTTGAATCTGACATATGGAGGTTGTGGAAACTAGGCTGCATTTTATGGAACTGTGAATAAAAAGACACCAAATCAATTCTTCTGTTCCACTCCTGTACTCTTTCCCAGCGGATCCCAATACCAAAATATTGAGTAAAACTTTAGAAGAACCTTAAAATAAAAATTATTTCTTTGTTTTCCTGCCATTCACAAATAGTATATTGTTTTATCAAAAATTATATTAGCCTACAGGTGGCTTAGTGAATCATGAACCACTGTGATATGTTTTACTAAAAATAAAAACTGTACAGAGGGTGGTACATTTGAAATAACTTCCCATAGCCTTCAAAATAAAGGAGCTTCTCAATGCACCACAATAAATTGTTATATACAGGGCATAGTTGTATTAGTATTTGAGATCATCTACATCTGTCTTAGCATTGTAAAATGGCAAAAATATTACCCTTCATCTGTTACAGTACTATTGTACTATACTAATAACCCCTCCTTCCAAATAAACTGACATGGTGATGCCGGTAACTGTAGATCTGGAAGACAAATTGTTTTCCTATCTTGCATGACTCCAGTTCATAGAAGATACAGGAAATGGCCTCAATATATTTGCATTTAAAGAATGTTGTGTGCTACAGCAAAAACATTTACATCCTTCAACAAAATGCCTGGCCTGTTTTATGAGTTTAATACTCTAGAAAAGGGCTATGTCAAACAGCTATAGAAAATATTGAGATAGCCATCAAAATGTTACTGCATAAGCAGTATTGAATTATCTACAAAATGTGGCATGACCTTGGTGCAGCTGATTTTGAAAGCTTTGTTTTCCAGTTAGAAAAGAGAAATAAATCCCCACAGGAGACAAGAGGACATTTATTGTTTCTTATTTATTCCAGGAAACTCGAATGAAGTACCACAACGAAGGGCTTTGAAGCCAATTAGCTGTATTTGCTCCTTGTAATAATTATTAAAGGGGGATCTAAGGGATGAACAAGGCATGAGCACTTGTGTACTAGCGTATTTCTTTCTCCCAGTTTCTTCCCACTGCTTGCTTCTCCAAGACAATCTTATTTGTGTTCAGGAAGGAGCAGGATCTCTTATTCTAAATGGTGAGCTGCAGTTCCCTACTTTGCACTTTAGTTAACTGAGGGATTCTGTTCCTTTCCTTACACTAATAACACTGCCTTCATAAAGTTATGGGCATTAGATAGAGGGTGGAAAGGTAGTTCAGTGCAAAGAAGTTTTAGTAGACCTCTATAACACTAAGCTCAGGGTGGGTATCCGGCATATAATGGAAGTATTTTGATTGGAGGGGAGATTTTGCTTCTAAATCACTGACCATTTTTGATAAAAGGGGATAGTGGGGCCTCAAACAGACTGGAAACTAAATGCCAGTCTGGAGTTTTATTGTTAAGCTTAGAAAAAACAGTGGCAGAAGATGGGAGTCTCTTCCAGAACCTGCTTATAGCCCCTTCTAATCATATTGACACATTTTGGCACAAGTCATTCATTTTGAAGTATGTAACTAAACACGTTAATAATATTAGACAATTGGATTATTTTTCTAATCCATCCTCCTTAGCCATTAACGACATATTTGTCCGGCACTGATAATATTGAACTTGGTAATTAGTGTGCTTTGTCTGCAAATATGAAGTATGCTAAGATACTGTATAGGGGTTAATAATCATAATAGTAGTATCAATAAATGGAAAGTAATTTCATGAAAATCATGGTATACATGTGCAGCTGTGCTTGTTGCTGAAGTTGATTTTAGTTACTGCATTGTCTAACAAATACTTATTAGATGTGTTATACTATATGTTTACTATGGTTTCTCAATTGTTTTTTTTTTTCAATTATCCAAAGTAAGAGTAATATCTATTTTTTTTAAATCATGTGGTCATGTTTTGATTTTGTATAGCACCTATATATATCCTACATAGTGAGAAGGAATATCTAGCCTGAGAAGCTGCAGTCTTACCAGCAACTAAAAACAACTAATATTGTATTTAAAAGCAGAGAATTGTCCACTATCTAATGTGTATGTGACAGTACTGTTTGTTATTTATGAATTATTGTGTGAAAAAAGCACATCATAATCTATGCCATGAGGTAAGAGCCAGTTATGCTCATATTAGGGAAAAAAAATTATTTCCCAACTCCAAATATGGCAATCAGAATAATTCCCTGGATCAAGATCCCACCTCCAGTTATCCAGTACCCATAACTTATAATGTTCTTACAGTGAAGGATCAGAATAATTCCCTGGATCAAGATCCCACCTTCAGTTATCTATTACCCATAACTTGTAATATTCTTACACTAAAGGAAAGCATCCAAACCAGTTTTGAACTCCTTAATGGATTTAACCATAACAACTTCTTCAGGCAGAGAGTTCTATAACCTCACTGTTCTTACAGTAAAAAAATCCCCTTCTATGTTGATGCAGAAACTTTCTTTCCTCTAAACGTAGAGGATTCCCCCTTGTTATACTTACAGTTCTTATATAAAAGATAGATAAATAGACTGTGGGAGACATCTCTGTGCTGACCTCTAATATATTTATACATAGTTATTAGGTCACCCTTTAATCTTCTTTTTTCTAGACTAAACAAGCCCAGTTTTGATAATCTTTCGTGGTACTGTACATTGCTCATTCCTTTAATTACTTTAGCTGCCCACCTTTGAACTCTCTCAAACTCAACCACATCTTTCTTGTGTACAGGTGCCCAAAACTGCACACAGTATTCCATGTGTGGTCTGACCAGTGCTTTCTAGAGGTATAATTATGTTCTCATCATGTGCATCTATACCCCTTTTGATGCACCCCATGATTCTATTTGCTTTGGCAGCTGCCACTTGTCACTGTTTGGCACAGTTAAGTTTACTGTCAACTAGAATTCCTAGATCCTTTTCCATGATTGTTCTGCCCAGTGTTTTCCCATTTAGAAAATAATCTAGACATGCATTTCTGCTTCCCATATGCATAACCTTACATTTGTTAGTGTTAAACCTCATGTGCCACTTTCCTGCCCAAGCTTCCAGCGTATCTAAATCCATCTGCAATAAAGTACTCTCCTCCTTTGTATTAACTATTTTACAAAGTTTAGTATCATCTGCAAAAATTGAGATTTGACTATGCAATCCCTCAGCAAGGTCATTTATAAGTATTTTGAAGAGAAGAGGGCCCAAATCTGATCCCTGGGGTACCCCACTATTAACAGTAACCCAGTGTGAGTATGTACCATTTATAACCACCCTTTATTTCCTACCACTGAGCCAATTACTAACCCACTTACACACATTTTCTTCCAGTGCAAGCATCTTCATTTTATGTACCAGCCTTTCATGGTATCAGATGCTTTGGAAAAATCAAGGTATATGGCATCCAGTGACTCCCCTCTGTCGAGTCTATAACTGACCTCCTCATAGAAGCTAATTAGATTTGTTTGGCAGGATCAATTCCTCATAACCCCATGTTGATATGGAGTTATACATTTTTCATGTTAAGATACTCTAGGATAGCATCTCTTAGAAAGCCTTCAAACATTTTACCCACAATACAAGTTAGACTTAAAGATCTATAGTTTTCATGGTCACATTTTGACCCCTTTTTTAATATATGCCCACGTTTGCAACACGCCAGTCCTTTGGAACAGTCCCTGTTATTATAGAATCCCTAAATATTAAAATAATGGTCTGTCTATGACTGTACTTAATTCCCTTAAGACCCTAGGGTGTATATTGT
>WMED01024290.1:0-11263 GCA_019650415.1 Pipa parva | reverse complement strand
ATATTAATACTTTATTTTAAAGCTGGAGTCGGAGTCGGTACATTTCTACCGACTCTGACTGCGACTCCAACCAAAACTAACTCCGACTCCACAGCCCTGGTATTTTCCACTTCGCAGAGTTTAGTCAATAAGCAACCATGGAGAAATGGAGAATAGATGTGAATTCAGAGCTCTGCGTGACTATTTGGATTTTTGTCATTGAGGCCCTTTATGTTTAGAACTAGGCTTTTATGATCAATATATACATTATTATACCTGTTTGCAAATAATGCAGTCCTGTTCCACATATACTGTAAGCCTTTATTTCCAGTACAATACCTATAACATCCCACTGTAAACACAACCAAAAAGCATACAAAATAAATAGATTTTACTGATCAATAAAGCCGATCAGCTTTACTTGGAAAAGGAATGTTACTGCTGAGGTCTTCTGGGAAGATATTTAAAAAATAGGACTAGTCATAAAAATTAGATTTATTTGGCAACTATGTGTAAATAATGGTTAAATAATATCTTTTTGCTGTAATATATTAAATTTGTAAAAAAAATAACTTTCTTAAAATTTTATTAAAGTGGACATCCAAGCAAAAGGGGTAGAAAGTGTGTGTTTTATTAGAGAAACTAAAAACTAAAAATGTGTCAATAGTAACAGTGTTTACAAGATATGTGTGCACAGTTGTACAAAAACCTATTATAAGCAATGATTAGGAAACATGAAAGACACTTTATATAGGGAGTCTCCCACTGATAAAGCTAATGTTGTCATGTATGGTTTAAGTTTGAAAATCAGGATGCTATGTAAACACACATGCTCACGATAAATCCCTTTCAGACTAGACCCAAATGAAAACCACTAGCTGCAGTGCTGATTAGTCATCAGTTCTGATGTATAGCACATGCTTGTTTCATAAACAATGCAATTTGCACTGTGTATTTGAACTGATTACTAATCAGCTCTGCAGTATGTATATTTCATGAGTTCAGTTTAAAAGGGGTGACCAGCAAACTTTAGGTATATAATTTAATTCCTAGAAATCTGGTCTAGATCATCTGCATGTATTCATTAAAATGGAGCAATCAGCCATCACAAGAATTTATCAAATATACACAATTTGTTTCCAAAGAAAAGCACACTAAAAATGATTTAGGGGTTATTGACTAAAGTCGGAATTGTTGTGTAAAGGTATGATATTAATTCACAACTTCCCTATATTTGGGTGTTCAGCAAACTCTGCAATGTGGCGAATTCACCAGATAAAGATGGTCGCACACTACGCAATAGACCACTACTGACGCAGTCACAACTTTACTATGAAAATTCTGACATGGTCGCAAATTTTCTATAGAAATCTGCTGTTTAGTCAATAAGGAGTAGAGAAGCTGAGTGTAGACATCCAAATTGATGAGAATTCACATTAACAGTCGAATTCTCACTTTAGTCAATAATCCCCTTAATGAAAGCTGAGATTTTACCTGAGTTCTCTATAGTGATTTCATAAACTTGTCCTCTGAATGTCAGGAGATAAGATGATCTAGAGCAGCGGTTCTCAATCTGTGAGTCGCAACTCCTTTGGGGGTCCCACGACCATCTCACAGGGGTCACGAACTGCTGTGGAGCCGGTAGTGATCGCAGGTCCCTTTTTATAAGGATTCCTGTGTGGTGATGTTGGCCCTGAACGTCATCACCTGACGCGCGTACGGGATGACGTTTCGCCCGAACTTCACCACGTGACGTGCGTACGTGATGAGGTTTTGCCTGAACGTCATCACGTGATGTACGTACGTGATGATGTCGGGCCTGAATGTCAGAGCGTGACGTCATCGCCGGGGGTCACAGTCTCAACAAGGTTGAGAACCGCTACTCTAGAGCTATGTGAAACTACAACTCCCAGAGTTCATTTAGCGAGCAGAAAGACATTTGCTGCTCATACAACCGTTCTCAGACTAGTGAATTTTTTATTTATGTGTTAGTAACAGAAAAGTCCTGCTTAGAGCAACTGTATTATGATTTAAATAAGACCTTTATTTGTATTTGTCGGGGTTACTTTAAATGCCATGAAGAAAACAGGTTTTTAAGGGCAGTGTCCCTTGAGGTGTTTTGCTGTTGCACACTAAAATCTGAATAGGAGCAGGGGTATATAGTTTCTCCTAACTGCAGATTGTTGTCTTACATTTATTCAGTGGACTTAAAATATAAGCCCATAATTTTGTTTAAAAAAAATGTTCAAATTCATCAAATGCAGCGCTAATCACTACTAGGCTATTTATGACAGTAAGAAATCAGTGAAAACGGTAAATCTAAAGGGTCTAACATTTCATTTATTTATAGAAATGGATATAACTTTCTGTGATAGATAATAAAATATCATGCATTTACAGCTCACGTCTAATAACAACAGGTAACCTGTTGAATTGAATTGTATTACTGAAAGCATGAAAATAGAGCATTATATAAACTATAACCAACCTGTTTCAAAAGAAGAATATAATAAATGTTAAAGAAGACAGAAAAAAAAATACTTTTCCTTTGTTAAACATTTTAAACAAATTTCAGCTCTTGTGTTAGTTCTTTTAATCTATTTTTTACAGCAAACAAATTAATCCTTGTTACAGCTCTTGTGTTCTTTTGCAGTTCAGGTACATATTTCTCTGACTAATCATTTGTCAAGGGCAATGGTAAATTAATTAGAAGGTGCAGGCTCTAATGTACTTTATATCAATATAGATTACAGATGGAAAAACTGACAGTTTAATAACATTACCTCAAAAGCTTATATTTTGAAATAGTCTTCATCAATCAGCATTAGAAAGCCTATGATCTGGTGCTGGTGTTTGTTTTATTTCATTCAACAGTTGGAAAAGCCTGGTGGGCTTATTCCTAAAATTCTGAATTGTCGAGTAAAGATGTGAATTAACATTTATTAGCTACTTCCCCTTGTTCATGATTCAGCAAATTCTGCGATGTGGCAAATTCAACATCAATTGATCTTCCACCTCTTTACGTGCTTGTGCATAGGTAATTCACCTATTCATCAAGCATCAGAGTCTGTCACAGTAGCAAATTTGACAAGGCGTATCATTGTCCCATTTGACAGTAGGCAGGTCTCCTACTGTCCGACTTGCTGCACCGTGTATGTAAGACACGGCTACTGGCACAGTCGTGACTTCGCTATGGGAATCCTCTGTTTCGATAATAAGGAGTAGACAATTACAGCATAGCAAACCAAAGTGAGGAAAATTCACTAAGACAAACGAATTCTCATTTAGATGAGTAAACTCCTATGTGAGACCAGGAACATAAAGATAGGAATATTAAGGGGGTTATTCCCTAAAGTCCTAATTGTTTTGTAAAGGTGTAAATTCACCAGCTAAAGACAGTCTCAATAGACTGCTACTGTCACAGTCGCGTCTTTATAATGAGAATATTGTCGCAGTTGTGACTTACTATGGAAATATTGTCGCAGCCACGTCGCTGCCTCAACTTTAAAATTGTCACAGTCAAAGATTTGCTGTGGGAATCTGCTGTTTGAGAATTCAACAGTCAAATTCAGACTTTATAAAATAACCCCCTTTAAATGTGTAACAGTTCAGCACCATGTAATATCTAACAGACACTAATTTAAACTAGTGTGGGTGCTATCTCCCTAAATTTTAACCTGAAAACACTAGACAAAGTCTGTAAAAAAAGAAGAAACAAAATAGGAATAGCTCTGCAATCCCTAGTTTATAACATAAAGCTAGGATCTGCATTAGAGTGCTGTATAAATACTGTAACAAACCTACTCAATAAGAAAAGCATGTAGTTTATAGAGATTTAAAAGATAGGCAAAGGTTATTTAAGATTTATTGCAGACAGGCAAATAGTCAGAAATAGGGCAGAGTGTTCAGAGCAAAGAAAAATATATATTACCTGTCAAAGAGACGTTCACCACAGTTCACCAGGGCTGATTTTGACCCTGGTACTACTGTATGCAGAGGTAGGCTGATTTTGTAAAAAACTTGAGTAGCATACAGCAGTTAATTATTATTTCCTAGAAAGTTTGCTTAAATGTATGTAGCTGCTTGTTTAAATGAACTCTACACTTGCCACTGGGCTATGTGTGCCCTGCACTCTGCATTTGCCACTAGATTGTATGTGTGACCTGCACTATGCATTTCACTGGGCTATGTGTGCCCTGCACTCTGCATTTGCCACTGGATTGCGTGTGCCCTGCACTCTGCATTTGCCACTGGATTACGTGTGCCCTGCACTCTGCATTTGTCACTGGGTTGTGTGTGCCCTGCACTCTGCACTTGCCACTGGAATGCTTGTGCCCTGCACTCTGCATTTGCCACTGGGTTGTGTGCCCTGCACTATACATGTCACTGGGCTGCATGTACCCTGCACTATGCATTTTCCACTGGATTGCGTGTGCCCTGCACTCTGCACTTACCACTGGGATATGTGTGCCCTGCACTCTGCACTTACCACTGGGATGTGTGTGCCCTGCACATGCCATTGGATTGAACTTGATGCACGGTATTTTGTTTTATGGAGCTTATAAATGTTTGCTTTTATATTTACTCAGAAATTAATAATTTATGATAGCCAAGTGCAATGTGTTTTATAGGATATGATACTATGCTGTATACTATATTATAATCACAATTTCAGTCTTTAATTTTGGGTATATGCTATAAAGGGATACACCTTGGGTCCAGAAGGGTAAATAACCTTAACTTACCTTATACTAGTACAGATACAGGCACAAGTGTCTCTCGCCTTGGCATCTTCCCTCAGTTGCATTTACCCTTCAGTAGTTTTATAAGCACAAAATGCTTGAAATTTTAGGCCACACCCACTAACTAACCACACCCATTTGTGCAAATAATCAGAGACTGAAACGATTTATCTCAAACTCCGAATTTATGCATAGCAAAATCACAAATATCAGGTTCAAAATCTTCTACCAGCAATAGCAATGATGCCCCAGCTAAGCTCCAGAACCTAGAAAATATTAAACTTCTATAGTCTTATGACAGTTGCTGTTGGTCAAATAGCAAGAAGCTATATAGGTGCTATGTATAAAAAAGGCTCACATCTCTCGGTATGTTTCTGTGTTGTGCTGCTATGTAGCTTAACATTGTGTTGGGACCCCATCTACCAGCAGAAAGAATGCAACAGGCTAAGCCAAGCAGCAAACAAAGCAGAAAGAGAACACATCACATCGGATTGGGATCTGCTGCTGAATCCAGTAGATACTTAAGGCCTGAGTCCCAGGAAGAGGAATCCAGAGTGGGAAATCCCCCAAGTGGTAGCCATGTTAGCTTCCGCTGTAATTGGGCACAGTAGATACATGCTAGTGCAGCCAGGGCATTGACAGTTCAACCACCAGGAGTGGGAAAAGGGTAGGTACTAGGGGTAAAGGTGGATATCCTTACGCATGCCAGGGAGCCCAGGAGTGAAGTGAAGGAAACTCTTCCAGCCCACTACTTGATACTACCAGTATACAACTGTTTAAAATTCTGAGTGGGAAACAAACTGTATTTGTACTGTGTGCCAATTCTTTTATTAAACTGATTGCTATTGCAAAAGACAGTTCCCAACGTAAATATAGGGGTGGTAGTGATTTATACAGGTCCTGACCCCCTACCTGGGAACACTGCAATCAGCAGAGTCTGTGCCGAGGGCCCCCTGGTAAGTTAGCTTTTATTGGTTCTGGGAGCATGGGAGTGCATGCTGATGCCCCGATCCTGCACGGGGGCCCATTTTCCTGTGAAGTATAACTGAAAAGAGCTACTGTCACTTAGTAAATATGCCTCTAAAAAAAATTTTCTATATAATAGAAAATTTGGTGGTGGTGAAATCATTGTAGAGACTACAAATTTTGAAGGTTCTTTAATCTCCCTAAATTGGATGTTCTGTAACAGTGCATTAATGAATTGGAAGCAAAGAAAAAGTTGGAGGATCGCTCAATCCACAATAATGATGTAAAGGATATCGGGTGCCATGGAGTAAGGCCCACTTGTGCAGACAATCAAACAAACAGTAGCTCCGACACTCCAAAATAGTAAAAGCATCCAAATTTTATTTTAAATAAAGTTAAAATCCAAGCATCAGTGAGAATAAAAGCAAAGCATAAAGCACCCTCTAATGCGTTTCGCGCAAAGGCGCTTAATCATAGATCATAACGAAACGCGTTAGAGGGTGCTTTGCTTTTATTCTCACTGATGCTTGGATTTTAACTTTATTTAAAGTAAAATTTGGAGGCTTTTACTATTTTGGAGTGCCGGAGCTACTGTTTGTTTCATTAATTAATTGGATTTAGATGCTGAAATGTATTTTATGCTAGCATTACATAACAAAAAAATAAAAAAAATTAATCAAACCTGCTTCAATGCTTTACTATGCCAATTTTTCAGTGTTGATAAAATCATTTTGCTGTAGCTGGAGTATAAGCAGAGTTTTTTTTTCTAATTTTGTTCTGAGCCCCCCTCCCCTTACTGCCAATTCCCAGCAGAAAACAATAAATGGGCAGGGCATGTGACCATGGGTGCTGCAGTCATGTGACCTAAAGCTCAGTTGAGTTGGGCCATCGACCCAGCTGAAAATCAATCCAGAGTAAAAGAATACACTTGAGGGGGTAATTCACCATAGTGCGATGTGACCTCTGGATCATTCGCATCACTTCACACACACTGTTATGCGCTTGCTGATGTCCGCATGCAGGACATCAGCGAGCGCATAACAGTGTATGAGAAGTGATGCGAAGGATCCGGAGGTCACTTTGCACTATGGTAAATTACTCCCTTGGTCGCTCAATACATGATTTATATATCCTTTGGGGCATATTTAACAAAGTCTTTTTGACTTTGCTATTTACTGCTATTAGATTTTTGCCGTCACTTTTCAAAGCATTTTTAGCAATTTTTTTTAAGTGCAACTTTTTTTCAATTGCGACCAATTTATGAAGTGGAAATTTTTTGCGACTGAAAAATATCAATATCGAAAATGATCACCATGTTAAATCCACCATGTTAAATCCACCACATTTTACATTGCTTTCAAAGGAGTGCCTTTATGATTGCAACTATTTCTGATATTGGAGATTTTTGTTCATCCCAAAAAAATTTGTGCAACCATCTCCCATACAGAATAATGAGGTTTCACCATCTTCAATCTAGTTTTCATTACCAAAATTTGTCGCAAGGGACTTAACAAGTACTGATATCAGTGATATCGATATTTTCACCATATTTAGCGGAAATTTAATATACCTGTCAAATTATTTCTAAGGTTTGATAAATATACCCTATATGTTTTGCCAGCTTTTTAAACACCCACTAAAGAGTAATTACTGTTTTTTACATATATGTATAAAATTTTCTTGCATTACCCATTGTGACATGCATGTAAAAACAGCATTTAGTTTCAAAGCACTGTGTCTGGCTACAATGAAAGAGACAAACATCACTTAACTCATTTTAGGAAACCAGATTAATTTGTTTTGAAGTGTAAGGAAGGATTTGGAGCTAATACAGGGGAACCACCTGTCAGGTCTGAGGTGGGGTGCTTTCTGTACAGTTGAGATAAATAAAATACGTCTGTTTATATCCTACTTTACAACTGTCAAATGCCTACAACTGTTGTACATCTCATACCTCTTTGGTTCCCAGTCAAATGTAACTTTTGATTATTGTGTCATTAAAAATTACTATTTATCAGTAATGTTTTAAAACGTATCAGTAAAAATATCTTTTAATGAATGAACATCCTGTAATGTATATAATTCACCAAGGTTTTTAGAGCGTAGCACCATCACTGCCAAAACTGGATAGGTGCAAACCAAAAAATGAAAATGTTATAATGCTGTTAAGGAAAAAAAGTTCAAACTACATTCCTTGATTAAATAAAGCTTTTTTCTAATATATTTTTATCAAAAATTCTCAAGCACTTTTTAAAACAGAATGTTACTGCACTTATATGCCAGCGGCTATACATTGTAGCAAATAGTTGTACAGTTGAAAGCAGTAGAAATCACCTTTTAATGAAAGCGAGCTCCCTGCAGCCAGGAGCCTTAGAGCTTGTCTATTTAGCCTTATTATAATCCACCACAGCTTCTTTCTTTCTTTATCAGAGATGTAGTTTTATCCTGAAACTAGCATCATCGATCCTCTGTAACTGTACTGTATAAAATCAGGACAGGCAGAGGCCGGAATAGGTGCTCCTCACCCTCTACCCCCAAGCTGCCACAGGCACCCCACCCCCACCCCCCTTTCGAAAGCTGTTGCTCATCTGACAGCCTATGGTATCAGATGAGTGGTGGCTGACCCTACAATGCACCGCCGCTCTGCTTCCACCTCCACCAAAATGTGCTGCTCTAGACACCTGCCCTAAATATATAGTGATAATTTTGCAAATTATATTGTTTAACCAAACTTTGCACCCAAAATACCATGGTACAAGAAAGGCCATTCCTTGATGTATTTGACATAACTAAGAAAACATCACCTTAACACAAAAAAAGACAGATTTTAATTCATGTTTGATTAATAAATAAGTTTATTCATTTTTAAGCTTAACATACAGTACGACATGGTCTATATGGACGCATTACATGCTACAGGTATGATTTTCCAGATCTGGTTCCTTTGGCCATGACATGATCTTAAGTAAACAGATTTCTCATTCCCAGTGTTGCTTGCCTCTATACACTTGCCACTAGGAATGTGTTTGATTAATCCAGTCTGCAGCAAAAAAAGATTTATCTGATGATGTAATTGGAGGGATATTATTTGTTATTATTGTTTTATATAGAACATGCAGAGCACAAATACAGCAATAACATTAAATCAACAACTGGATCAAATTGTGATAAATATTTGCAGTATTATCATACAGGATATTTAGGGGGGAATTCAGCATGCAGTGAAGTGAGCTCTGAAGCGTTCGGCTCACATCGCAAATGGTATCATGCGCATGCTGATGTCCTGTAAGTGGACATCAGCATGCGCATTAAAGGGATTCCCGTCTCGGCGAGGCAACTCTTTTGGTCTTTCCGAGACGGGAATCCCTTTAATGCGCATGCTGATGTCTGCGCGCAGGACATCAGCATGCGCATAATACCGTTTGCAAAGTGATCCGAAGGCTTCGGAGCTCACTTTGCTGAATGGTGAATTTCCCCCCCAGACTTTATCCCTTGAGGGCTTGGTTGCAACTAGAATAAGAAGCACTTTAACCATCAATAAAAATGGCCCTCACACTTTCAAAAGTACAATTTCCACAAACAAAACAAAGACAATAACACAGTGATCTATCCCTATACACATGGAGCTAAACAACTGTTTAGTATTAATCTCCACGCCAAGAAAAATAGAAATCTTATATCCTGGAGGTTTACTGATAGCATTGTATTGTTACTGGTAATTTGCCAGGTCATGTGATGCAGTACATGACCCAAACCCAATTAAAACTGAGTCCCCAACCAGGATTGACCTAGGCGAAATTCAGCTCTGGTGCTGATCCAACCACTCTCAGAATATTGTAACCTAATTTCCAGTAATTTAATACAATATCTGAATGATTCTTTGATATCACCTCTTCCCCATCTCTCATCAAAACTTTATGTATTAAGGTCTCAAAGTCTTTCTTTAGATGATTTATTATTAAGATCTAGGAAGCGAAAAATTGTGCACAGTCTTAATAATAAATCATATCAGAAATAGCTTTGGGACCTAAATATATACTGTTTAGAAGAGAGAAAGGAGAGCGGAGAAATGATAGACATTCCAACATATAAAAGGAAATAGCAGAGAAAATCATTTTCCAAAAGTGGAAGATTTTTAGGACTAGAGGGCACAGCTTTTAGTTTTCTCTGGAAGACTGAAATATAACGTAAGAAAGCATTTCTTTACAGAGTGACCCATGGAATAACCTTTCAGCAGATGTGGCAGGAATGAATATAGTAACAGTCAGATTAGATGAACCATTTGTTTTTTTTATTCATTCCAATGTTTGTATATTTTTAACCCTCACAATAACACATTGCATGGAAAGCATTGACTGCTTGGGCAAGACTTTTATAGACACCTACAGCTTTATTCATACTTCCAGGCCACTACCAAAATAACAAGGGGACATATTCCTTACAATATATATTTCCTATCACCCATAGACTAAAGGCAATGTCTTTCAATAATTTCCTTCTAGACAGAGGCCAAGATGCCATTTGATTTTATTTTCTAAAGCCAGATTGTCTCCACTACAGCTGCCTCACCCGTGGTCGCCTGATTATCCAAAATATTCAACAATCCACAACCTGTTTGTTCTTGAGGGCACTGGGTTTTTGTAATTATTGGTGTCAAAAAAGAAAAGTCAAGTAAAAGAAATGTAAATACTACAAATGTACATACCTCACTAAACTCCCATAATTGTTTGTCTCTGGGTTCCTCAATAGTTGTACAATTTTCAAACATGATCTCTTCATGTCTTATGTCGAGGCAAAGTGGCACTGTAGATGTAAACCTGATTTCGTTCATGTTATGCTGAAAATGCTGAAAGTCATTAAATGTAGTAGTTTAACTAAGTAAAAACAGGACAAATCTTTATTACGGGCAAGGTAACCTATGGTTAAGGGTATTGCCAGAGAGGATGATTACCCTGTGGTCTGTCATCACACCAAAACTCAGTGAATTATCACAAAAAAGAATTGTCCACAAATATGACATATGGATGTGATTACAGTGTGGAAACACTTCTGCATTTATTTACAGATGGATACTTCAGTTATCTGACAGATTCTCACCCGTTTACCATTCTTATTGTAAAGTAAACAATGAAACAAATTTGTCTCTGCAAGAATTCCCAATGAAAGACATGTAAACAAATGCAAGGGAAATGCCTGATGTAACATTACTGTAATAAAACACAAGTGTTGTATATCATCAATATACCTGGTTTCTTTTCTCATCACAACTGGATAGTTCAACGCGTTGACCAAAATGTCTTTCATTTAATGCTTGTGCCATGCATAATCCAGTCCCTTTGTTGTACAGCTGTAAAAAGAGTGAGAAAATCCACCTTATAAAGTATACAGTATGTTACATTGCAGTTACTTAAGATAAAAAAGTCATTTTCATAGCAGTGATGCTTGCAATGCCTCCTCCATTTATTCTTTTTTATTATTTTGTTTTTGCAAAACATATCTATATGTCTGTCTATCTGTATCTATCTATCTATCTATCTATCTATCTATCTCTATATCTATCTATCTGACTATTTGTA
>WMED01024289.1:0-11263 GCA_019650415.1 Pipa parva | reverse complement strand
CCTCACTCCGCATGACTTCTCATCCTACTGACTGACTACGCCACACTACACATGTGATGGCGTCTGTCACTCTTTGCTGCTTCATGAATAAGGAGAAGTGAATTCGAGACTTCCTAATCGTATTGATGTGAACAGAAGCGGAGACACTATGCAAAGCGACATACATTGCTTGAAACCTGCACAAAACAGTATGTGTATCATGAACATTAGCCCATAACCTGCTGGAACACAGAATTAATTATATAAGCTTCTTCATGGTAAGAAATTTCAGTTTGCATTAAATAATGCAGCATGATTATTTTGTACAAGGGCATTAAGTTTCCTTTAATAAAAGAATATCTATCATAATTTCATACTCAATGAGACATTTTTGAAGATAACAGTATACTCACAGAGAATCTATTTCTATGCTTAATTTACGGTACCTGATGAAAGATAAAAGGAGACACAACAGCTGTTTTGAGATCAGTTTTCCCAATTTAGAGGTCAGACAGTCTCTACTTCTTGATCTCAAACTGATATCCTGTCATTCGCAGTTAGACTATAACAGGGAATGCATGTACTCAATCAAGCCTGTGTAAGACATTGGTAAACTAAGAATGTGATAAATATTCTTACTTGTATTTCCGATTCTTGGGTTTTGTGTAAAAATCAATGAATACTGGAATTTATTGTACTGCATCCAGGAAAATAGCCATGTTCCTACATACAGATGACTCAGTCATCTGTTCTAACTTAATACCTTTAGGAATAACTAGATGTAGCATGAAATGCAATAGACATATAATATTTCAAAACCCCTGAAAGAGAAGCTGTACAATTTACCAGTCACCAGCTGTCCACTGTGATTGGATTAAATAAGACTTGGTTAGCTTTCAAGATCTTTAAAAAGTCAGTTTATAGGGGATACAAGTGAATGCATATCTGGAAGTCTACTGAGCCTGTTTTCAAGTGGTCAGTGTGTACACTAGTGACCTAAAAATGAACATTACCCATTATGCTTAGTGCTTTGTGCTTTCCATTTTATATAGTTTGATATTTTCCCTGCTTGTTATTCTCTATTAAATATATTGTGAGTATTCTTCTCCTCTCCTACTCTTTCTATTGGTCTCTAACTCTAAGGGGCTTATTCATCAAAGTCTGTCTGGTCAGAATTCTCATTCAATCACCACTTCACTATCTTCGCGTATTCAGCAAACTAAGCAATGATATGAATTCACATCAAATTCGAAAGGTTACAGTGGTCAGGGACTTCTAGAGACCTTCACACCACTTTGCATGCCCGTGCATAGGAACTTTGAGTGTTCATCAAATGTCTGAGCCTGTCGAAGTAGTGGATTCAGCATGGCATACTGTTTCCAATTTACCAGATTGACTTTGCCAGTTGAAAGTGTTGAAGTAGGGGCTTGATGGCTGGGTTTCAGTTTGACGTTACTTAGTTATTAATTCAAAAGAGACAATAAAGACTGTAACCAAGTGTCAAAATGAACTAGGGGTATGGTGACATAGAAAGGGATATATATATATATATATATATATATATATATATATATATATATATATATAATATCGCTATTGTGAGGATGATGTCACTGAACTTCCGTGGTGGAGTTCCTGTTACTCTGCATCCTACTGCTGCTCAACTTGACACCGCACTATGCAAGAATCTACACATAACACTGTTTGTTTCTTCACTATGAGAATCCACTGCTTAGTGATAAAGTAGAATTGAATTTGCATAGTCACGTAGGATGTAAATTTCACCAGTGAAGAGCAGTTCCATATCACTCTATCCATAGATCATGTGATCACTTGGTCGCAGTCTTTATCGCCACTTTTCAATGAACAGTTGAACAGTGACGTCGAATTGGCAAATTCAGAGTAGAACATTTTGTTAAATTCACTATTTTGACAGAATCAAAGTCAGGCAATCATCAAACATCAATCTGATTCTTTAAGAATTCCCTGAGCTGTTCAAATCAACAGATTTTTTTGAGGGATTCCGTTTTGCGTTTTCTATTAAATGAAAATAAGGTTAAGACATTGAAGTGGATTCCTCCAGAAATACTATATTAAACTAACCCACAATAAATTTGTCCCTTTTCAGAAACCTATTTAAAAAAAAAAAAAAAATTGTAGAAATTGGAAATTCAGAAAAAATGTGATTTCTGAACTGAAAACTGATTACTTATAATATGTGAATTAAGAGTCACAATACATAGATATAGCAACCTTCAGTCTGAGATCAGTCACTGGTGTTCAAGATCAAAGAGAAGCAATAATTCTCCACTCATCTAATCACTAAAAATAAGCTGGTGATCTAATGAAATGCCTCATTTTCACCACTGTATTGAACAACTTGCAAGGGATGACTACTGACACCCTGCCTTGCCCCCATTTCCCTGTCATGCCCCCTAGCCTCTGCCAAAGTATTTTGGTTTGATATCCTGTGATGTAGTTAGCGAGATTTTGTGATTCTTCTGATAATTGACCTAGACAAGTTTCTTGACTATTCTTGTGCTTATTATCTCTCGGTACTGTGTATAAGTGAGGTGGATGGATTTCCCCAGTTTCTGTACTTTTGGCTTGTGTACTGACCTAGCTGTCTTTCCCATTTGTTCGACTAGAGCTGTTACCTGTTAATGTGTACTACTCAATGCTGACAGCGTTCTTGTGAGAGCCATTCAAGCACTCCCAGATACTGTGCTACTCATGCCCCCAATCTCTCTGCTTCCTCAAATTGAAGCCTATCTCTGACATGACAGCAAGCCAAGCACTTCTCACTGCTGCCCATTAGTAGCTTCCTCCTGTCAGCGCCTGCCAACTTACACTAACACTGGTGGCAGCACAATCAGGTTCAGGGGCACTTGACTGTGTCAAAGGGAAATTCCCCACAATCTGCCACCTGTACCTTGGGGCCTTTTTGGGGCAATTAACCCTCACTCCAGGCGATTTTTAAGTGCTATCAGTTTGGATGGGTAAATCTTTAAAGGGTATATAAACCCTGTCTATGAAGAAAGCCCCATTTATCTATTGTCAAGCAGTATAGTGATTTAGAAACTCCTGTCTCACCTCTGAATTCAGCAGAGCTTAATATCCCTCTATAGCTGCTCTCTCCCTCTGAACAATTTCCCTGCTGTGTGCAGCCACACCCCTTCCTTTTCCTGACTTCCTCTCTCCACACCCGACCACAGAGGTGGACAAACAGAGCTTTTATCTGTGCATGCTCAGGGATAGGAACAGGCTTTATATAAGGAGAAGGGAAAAGTATTCTATACTCTCTGGATAGTGAGTGATGTCACTCAGGGGCTGGGCTTATTGGTACAATACAGGAAGAGTCTATACACAGAAGGGCTGTGAGAGCAGGGCTGTTTAAAAAAGAGGCAAGTACTACTGATTCCAAAATCATTTTTACATTTTAATGTTTAGGTTGGCTTTCTATATGTATACATTTTGAATAGAAATAATGGGGGTTTTTTTCAAACTTTTCATACCCTTTAATAATTAAAGAGGTACAATATACTTTATTTTCTCCCAGTACCCAGCCTCTGGGGTCCAACTCAAATATTTTCAACATACCCTGACGCATATGCAAGATGGGATATCTCTTCCTAGGTATTTACATGTAAATGACACACTAGTATTTAACAGCTATTTTCCTTACTATATACAGTACATATATAGTATTAATTCATTGGGCTAACAAAGTTATCACCTAAAGCCATCTGTTATTTATGCACTCTGGCCTTATTCTATGGTGTGAAATCACTACCTAAATATAGTCTCACCATAGCAAATGGCCAACCCTTCTGAATCACATTGTATTCTTGATCCATTTATAGTCTAGTCCAGTGAAAATGAATTATGTAAAGGAGGGCTAAAGCCTGCCTAAAGTTTAGGTTTTGATAAAGTATTATCCTAGGTTAGGAATTATGCTTAGAGCTTATTATTCAAGATTAAAGGTGGTCCAGCCCTATAGTACTGATCTGTGCCCCCAAAGTTGCTGTATCAATTATCTTTCCCTCCTTCCACTTACAGAGGCACCACCAAAAATGAAGGACCTATGAAAGAGATGATCCACTAATAAATGATGATCTTCTGACAAAAGAGATGCTTTTTGTTAAGCTGTGGAAATCTGTGTGATGATGGCAGGGCACAAACAGATGTTGTTCCACACGAAAATGTTGTCAACATGGACCCATCCAGGTCTACATCATGAGTCAGAAGAAAAGAAAACGAGTTGGTAGCTATATTTTCATTTTTATTTTAGTTTTACAGGTCAAGCACAACTGTAAAGACACAATAACACAATGGGGGGGGGGTTTCGTAGGACATGAGTGCATTTTAAGTTTTAGTTTAGGTTCTCATGGAAGCATTGGTACAGTTTTGTATTTATAAATTTAGACCTCTCACCGGGGAGTTGGGTGCAACAAAGGAAGTCAGCAGCTGACACATCTCTAGGGAAATGATTCCTGCCACCCTGTAGGGAATTCCCCTCTACCCATGCTCAAAGATGTAGGGGAAAGAGGGGACACATCCCCCCACCTCCCTACAATGTGTGGGAGGATAAGGTTCAAGGGACCCATGCATCAAATTTTTACTTGCACTTCTTTGCTTATGTGGACATAATGTATGTTGATAAGGGTCCAGAGATGTCTAGTCCTCAAAAAAGTATTACTGAAGCAGATATCAGACTTCGTATTTTGCTTAATATTTTCTACCCTTCTACCATAAAATTACCTGTGCTATTTTGCAGGTTAGCAGGGTGGGAAAGGGAGCATAAGGTATGCAGGAGACAGCAAAGCAACATGTCAATTTGTGACAGTAATCATAAATATGAGTGTTGAGAAGAGATTAATTGCGTGGCAGTATCTGAGTATGGCATGAGTGTATTATGTGATTGACTGTGTAAAAAGGATGCAATAGTCAAAGATAAATGTGATAGAAATGATTGTTTTGTAATTGGCTAAGGGTGGGAAATTTTTTTCCCTGCAGGTAGGAATGTAGGAGTTTGTTCATAGCTCTGGTGGGTATCACAACCTGATATTTGGCAGTTTTCCTTAGGGTTTAAAAAATCATTTTAAATACTCTGGAAAACAAAGAGTCCTAATCACCGAATTCCATTTTAATTGCTAAAATAAAGAACTGTAGCTGAAGGGAGAGTTCTTTGTATGCATTCTCTTTAAACGATGTATTTATCGCAGCTGTTAACCACCCGTCTGATTTGTAGGTTTCCTATCAATGCTTTTCAGCAGAGAACAAAATTAGGAAAATCATTAATTTTAATGAATTTTTAAAACCAACTGATGCAACTCTTTGATTAAGGAGAAACTGGGTTCAACCTTAGTGAGGACTCTAAAGCAAGGAAGAGAATAGTAGTTACAGACTGGAACCCTCAGTGAGATTAATAGACCGAACAGCTTCTTGGAAAGGTCAGAATGCAATTTCAGAAATCCAGCATACAATAAAGATGTCAGCAGTTTTACACACATCTTTTATTTTAACAGTGTAAGCTTTGGTATATGAGCAACTTGTTTTTAAACCTTACAAATCTTTTAAAGTCAGTCTTGTAACAGCCACTATTAAAAATAGGCCTGTTAGTGGACCACAGAACACATCCCTTGGCCTAAAGGAAATGTCAGTGTGCAACCGTGATACCGAAAAAATATATCTCTATCTATATACTCTCTTCACTGAAATACCTGAGTTTAAACTGGCTGAAATATGTGATTTTGCATGTTTGTGTTCTAATCTTTATTAAATATCCTCTGAAACCTGTAATGAAGTGATCTTTTGGAATACGTGTAAACGAGTACTAAACAACTTTACCCCCAAACTGAAAATCACAGAAAGCAGTAATACATTTATGATTAAAGATAAGAATATATGGGCTTACCACCCAATTGGGTGACCTATAGACTTTACTGTTAACATGTTATATTTGTTATTCAATGTATGCATTTTTTGTCCATTTTAACTTTTTTCCTTCTAATTGTCATTTTCAAAAATAGCTTTTTCTTTACAGCTCTGCTTGTGATGTTGCTTTGTTGGAGGAATATTCTGACATAGGTGAGACTGGTATTTGGAATGGACTGTTTAAGCCAATTTATAATTTGTAAGGTGTCTGATTCACAAACTGCATACTCTGATGTTTCCTCTTGGTCCTTCAGTCTCCTTTTCTACCTTTGTTGGAACCCATTATGGTCTTCTTTCTCAAGACAGTAGTGGACTCAATTTTTTAAAACTCTCCAGTTGCAATTTGAACTAAGAATAGTCTTCACAATAATTATAGGTTGATGCCTTTCTTGAAAACGTTATAATACAGGCCTATTGTAAAGCAAAGGTGCAGTATTAAATGAATTGTTGGTACCGTCTCAGTCAATAAAAAATAATTTGTAAACCTGGTTAAGTGTACTTCAATCAACTATCCTCTCATGTCTAGGACAATTCCATCTACCTTCAAGACCTTATTATCAACACTTTGATCCAGAAAATCTTATCCTTGAAATGATGGCCACAAAGGAAATATAAAAATAATAGTTAAGCACCTTTAGGTGGCCTTCAAGTTATGTTTTATTGGAGTTCTTTGTTGAATAACAAATCGGAAATGTTTGTCTGTTAATATATTACTTCACTAAAATATAATTCAATAATGTCCATTGTGATGAATGCTCTGAAAAAGGAAAAAATAAGGTTTCCAATCTCACGGGGTCTTGACCCAAAGGGTTGCACTTAGAATCTGTTTCATGTTTCCTTTCAGTAAACTTTAATAGAATACGGTCTGTTACAAATTTGCCCATAAACTTGCTTTTGTAACACATTTGTTTTTATCTTTACTCTTGATAAATCTAATCAGCTTCAAAGATTTTTATAGCTTAATTTTGGGCAAGATAAAAAGCTTAAGATGTATAAAGCATATACGTATCTATAGACAACACATGAAATAGAAGCCACACTGAAAAACTGTATTGCTTTAAAATAAGATCAGCTTTAGGCAAAAATAATTATTGCACATATGAAAGGACTCTTGGCTTAAAATGGAGATGAAAGAATTTAAAATTGGTTCATTGTCTTGTTTTTGAAGGACCATGCTACAAGGAAGCAGCATTCTAAAAATGTGGCATCAAATATTATAATATATATATAAAGTATAGGTGTTTCACTTTCATATTGTTACATCTGAGGAGATGCATGTTTTTTGTTTTATATCATCTTCTTAGCTTTAAAAGTTATTGTTTGCAATATTGAAACATAACTAAATGTTATGAAATAGAATATTATTTCACAAAATAATACAAACTTTCTTCCAGGTACCTTCATTTATCAAATGAAATACAATTCCTGCAGTTTTATCCTTAAAACAAAGAAAAAATATAGAGAGACAACAGGTAATTATAATGATAAATTCCTGTTGTAGTGTTCATGATGTCATAAACCATGAAAGCAAAGTTCAAGTGGTTTATAACTGTCACTATAACATAAGATAGAAATTTATCTTGGTAATTGCTTGATTTTTATCATATATATATATGTGTGTGTGTGTGTGTGTGTATGTGTGTGTGTGTGTGTGTGTGTGTGTGTGTGCATCACATTTTCTTCTTAATTATATATTACATAAATCTGATTAGTAAGACTGGAAGATTGTGAACAATAATAATAGAAAAATATGCCACATCGATCTTTTTACCAAAGAGCCTTCCTTTGAGTAGAAACATCATGTTCAGAGCATTTCAATTTTCCCAGAAACCCTTTGGCTATTACTCATCCATTAGTTTTTAATGTGCTGGTGAAATTTCAGTCTACATACACTTTTTTTTTTCTTTCAGTAACTCATCAATGTACCATAGTTTCTGAGATTAGCATTTCCAAACAAACTTTGTTGGTATAAATTCAGAATGGTTATACGAAGGATTTTTCTTGGTTTCCTGGTTTCAGGGAAAAAATATAAAGCCAAATGTGACTACTTAATGACTAGTACATATCCACTGTCTTTTTAATCACACCTAATATAAATTTTACTCTTATTGGCAGACCTAAATGTTCTTTTTGTATCAAGAAGTCAGTTCCATTTAGGATATATGCGTATGGATTATGTGGTCCTTGAGAAGGCAGTCATACTTTACTGTAAGCATCTATACTGATGGAAACTCTGCTGGTGAGTTGTGAAAGCTATGAACTATATGAGCTCCACTTTGATTTACTGATTCAATTCCATTTTCTTCTTACCAGTCTCTTCCAGGTTTCTCCAGGAATGTATGCATATCCTCAAAACCATATTCAGGTTGAGTGTATGGAGCTGTTATGGTGAATTCATAATTTTACTACCAAAATTTTTGTTCTAGGGGGTAGGAAATTGAGTAACCAAGGAAGGATAGCAAAAAAACCTGGAGTGGAGTAACCAGCCAAAACACTTATTACTTAACTTTGTTGATTATACCTAGTCCCTGCCTCTCACAATCCATTAATTCATACCTTATTTATGGAAAATTTATACCTCTTTTAAATCCTCCCATAAATCAGGAGTGTATTCCCATACCTTACATACACTGAAGATCCTTATTTGATGTATTGTCAGATTTGAGAGACATCAGGGGTTACTAAGCACAATAATTTTTCTTGATTCTTCATTCCCCTTTCCAGTCTATATAGTTTTCTTGTATTCTACCTCATTTTTTTGTCCCTATAACCCTACATGCTCTGAACAAGGGTCCTGGTGGGCCAGGCAGTCCAACACTGCCAGGATGGACCAAAACAGAAGTTAAATTCTCTAAATTCTCTTCTACCTGACCTGAACAATCTATCCTAGAGTAGTCATAGAGAAGGATATGATTAGAAACATCTAAAGGGAGCTCATTGTACCCCATGTGCTCCAGCACTGACAGTAATTTTTTCCATATTAGGGTTTATATAGGCCCAGCAGGAAGAGCTAGGGTGACACAAGCAGCAAGGTCCTATAAAGGAAAATCTTCCACACTGCTAATAATACTATTTGCTAGTTTGGTGTTTAGCTAATTTACATGTTTACCTAGGAATTTGTGAACTGAACAAAATGATTTTTCACATGAGAATTTACTTTTCATTACAGTAAATTCAGTTTCATGGGAAAATGATGATTTACACAGGAGAATTCTTGCTTCCTTTAAGGGGAGATTTAAAGGGGTAATTCAGGAAAGAGCGAAGTTACCTTGCGATGCTTCTCATCAGTTCGCCAAGACGGGTATGCGCTCCCTGGTCTCCTGCACTCGGAGATCAGCGAATGCTTTAAAG
Source organism: Pipa parva (assembly GCA_019650415.1). Taxonomy (NCBI): domain Eukaryota; kingdom Metazoa; phylum Chordata; class Amphibia; order Anura; family Pipidae; genus Pipa; species Pipa parva. The sequence goes on along the minus strand of WMED01024289.1, from coordinate 1,996 downwards.
GTACTTCAGCTTACATCGCGACCACTCAACCTTTAAAGCGTTCTCTGATCTCCGAGTGCAGGTGACCAGGGAGCGCGTACCCATCTCGGCAAACTGATGAGAAGCATCGCAAGGTAACTTCGCTCTTTCTTGAATTACTCCCTTACAGAAAAGCGCATCGATCATGTGGTAGGTCAGGTATGAAACACTCAAAAAGTATTGTAAGTGGTGGTGGGTGGGGGCAGAATGCCTACAAATCCAGTGTGGGTGTGTGCATAACACAATAAAATGACGGCACTGTGCTGCTTAATAAGCCTGATATTTCTAAGGCAACTGGAAAACAAAAAGATTCAATTACAGCGGCATGGGGCAAGTTGAAAGTACTGCTGGGAACATGGCTAAAAATTTTAAGTAGACTTGAAATGACCCTTTAATTGAGAAAATAAGACAAATATTTTATGGTATTTGAATAGGTTTCTCTAAAAGTGTAATAAAAAAAACAATATTATTTGCTTGAAAACTGTCTTAAAACCCATCCTGCTCTACTTTCGATTAATCCATTAAGTTGTAGAAAATAGTATGTGTATACTATACTCTGGGACTGATAGCTCCATGCCTACTGAACTTTATTTAGAACTGCATGTCTCTTCCAGTATAAATTGATTTTTTTTTCAACAGGTTAAACATAACTATCTTTTTTTTTTTTGTAAAGAAATCCGACAAAGATAATAAAATGAAACAAGTTGGTCTTTGAAATGGTGCAAAATTCTTATCGGGGTTGTTTCTTTTAAATTAAATTTATTGAATAGTACTAGAGCGCTTGGACCTTCTATATAAATACTAGGCAATAAATAGGCATTCCTGTATGATCTGGACAGCGGTGTTTTCCATACTGTTGTAAAACATGTTGATTTAAATACAAGATCTATAAATCTACCCTTGTAGTACTTGATTTGAGGAGTGTAAATATTTCTTCCAGTTAACCAAACCTCCATTTATTTTCATACCACAATGATTCGAAAAAAAAAGGTTTGACTTGTATATCATTATACTGATCCTTGATTTGTTGAAATATTTAAATGCTCCATAAGTTAAGAAATCATTTTTGAAATTTTGCTCTAGAAATGCAAATATGGCTGCAAATCTGGAACTAATGTCAACTTAGCTAAAAAGCCAGGGGAGCTGATTTATAAACTGCAGCTTAACACAACAGGCAGAAACTGTCGTTTGTAAGATACCATTTTATAGTTACTTATTTTCTTTTTCAACGTTCAGATTTATATTTCGTTGCCCCTTGTATAAGAATAAGAAAAATAAGTCAGTGATTTTTCTAATGTTATTAGGAGCTGGAGAAATAGTTTTTACTGATTCAGAGAATCAAATACAAATCCACAAATTGCAACCTGTGAAAACATACACGGTCATCTCATTTCACTATATTATTCAGTACAGTTGCACCAATACACACGGTCATCTCATTTCACTATATTATTCAGTACAGATGCACCAGTACACACAACCATCTCATTTCACTAAATTATTCTGTACAGTTGCACCAGTACACACGGTCATCTCATTTCACTATATTATTCAGTACAGTTGCACCAGTACACATGGGCATCTCATTTCACTATATTATTCAGTACAGTTGCACCAGTACACATGGGCATCTCATTTCACTATATTATTCAGTACAGTTGCACCAGTACACATGGGCATCTCATTTCACTATATTATTCAGTACAGTTGCACCAGTACACATGGGCATCTCATTTCACTATATTATTCAGTACAGATGCACCAGTACACACGGCCATCTCATTTCACTATATTATTCTGTACAGTTGCACCAGTACACACAACCATCTAATTTCACTATATTATTCGGTACAGTTGCACCAGTACACACAAACCATCTCATTTCACTATATTATTCAGTACAGTTGCACCAGTACAAACAACCATCTCATTTCACTATATTATTCAGTACAGTTGCACCAGTACACACAACCATCTC
>WMED01024286.1:0-11010 GCA_019650415.1 Pipa parva | reverse complement strand
GGGGGGGGGGGGGGGGGGCAGACACATTATATAAGACGGGAAGGGACAATGGATGAGACAGTCTGGGTGTGGAGGTCAGACTATTAATGCACTCTCTGGTAGACAGCCAAGCTCTGTGACCACCCCTGTCTATTACTCAGTCCCCTCATGTCACTACCATGATATATTACCATTATCTCTCTATCTATATCTACTATCTGCCTAGTTCTGTGCCCACACATGGATTGTCCTTTCAAATGTATTTATACATTTCACCCACTCAGTGTCAGGCTAACTGACAGAACTACAGCTCCCAACATCCTTTGCCAGTCATGGAGGGTTGGCAGCATTGCACTACAGTAGAGGAGTGACAGGTTGGCTGTTCCCTGTTTTGTGCCAGCTCTTCCTGGCTGTACTGTTATAGAAACTGTCACCCACTCCTGCCATATCCTAATTTAAATGTATCATTCCATTCTGTTGTCTCTTATGCACTCCTGCTGTCTCTAAATCTCCAGCCATGCCATCTCCCTGGCTCTCTCCCTCCCTTGACAGCTCATTCTCTCTCCTCCCATACCCTCTCTACTCTCCGCTTCACACCCATTTTCTCATAGCAAGCCGTCCCCAAACCCTCCTCCTCCTCACACCCTACCGATTTCAACAGCTTGTGCCTCCTGTAATCTCAGTCGTCTCTCTCAGGCAGGACCTTCCACTCTCTTGGCTGGGTCATGGGGGATATTGTATCCACTCACCTGGATGAAAGCCGAAAAAATGTCATATCAGGTAAGGCCGCACCACCCTTTTGTTGTTAGAAGGCTGCATACAATGTATATTTGCTAAAGGAGTCCTTATTCTCCTTTCTGGGTGTTTATTCAGATCCCTGACTGTGCATTATCAATCGGAGCTGGATTTATTTGCCTGCGGAACATCTTCCTAGATAGGACTTTATAATTAATCTTCATTTATTTTCAGAGGGTGCGAAAAACCCCTCTGCTGAGATGAATACAATATAATCTCTATGGCCAGATTCAGAACAAACTGAAGCATGGTTATGGTGTGGTGTGTTTGATGTCACCAAAAATTCTTGACTTTAAAAAAAATGTGTTTTTTTAATTATTTGATTTTTTTCTATAAATGTAAATTGCTTGGAATGCATTAAAAGTCTAGTAGAAAACAGCCAGTGGGACATTTAAAGGTAAATAATGTGTAAAAAAAAAAAAAAAAAAAAAAGACTTTGTCAATATTTATTTAGTCCTGTAGAAATTCAGTCAGCTGTGTTACGTTATGAATGACACCCAAACTTAGCATTGCATGTCATTTTTCTTTACTTCCACAACCCATCTTTTAAGTTGTAACAGCCAGAACTGCAAGCCTCTCTTTGACATTTTAATTAGCAGATCTGAAGGCTGATTAAGGGGGAGTTGTAATCCACAACAGCTGGAAGACCACTGGTTTAGCTACCCTCCCTCTCAAAGGCATACACATAACTAATTAAAAGTTTTCAAGAAAAATAAAGTATGGACAAATGCACTGCTATGAAGTAGGCTGCAAGATAGGATAATCTTTGTGGAGCATTGATCACTAAGGTTGTTGAGAGGACAGGTAAGGATTATAGGAGGCTGAGTAAGAGCATCCTGCTAATTATTTTAAAGGATCAGTGACATGAAAAAGATACGGCGATTATTTGTACTTAATCTTATCTTTGAATTTGAATTCCTGATATTTGTTGTTTTTTGTTGATTACAGACTTTATTTATCTGACAGACATCCAACCAGTGCCCTAGAAAACTAAACAGAGTGAAACCTAAGGCCAAGGCCACACTAATGTCTGCAGTTGCTTTTGTATTTTAATTGGAGCGTGTCAAACAAGTGTGACCATAGGCCCCTGTTTTCACTGTGTTATGGCAGGTTTTTCGTAGGAAAATTGATAAATTTTGCGGAAAATTTGAGGAAAAAATCGGCAGCTGTGACAACACAGTATAATGTAAATGTAAAAGGGATAAGGAAATTTTGGAAATGCAAGCTACAGTATAATAGGTATAAATATATGTGGATCACTTTGCCTTTAAAGAAACTACGGTACATCTGATCCTAATTCACTATCTTGGCGCAATATGTTGCTGTTTCCTCTCTTTGATATTATTGCTCTCAGCATCCTCACAGCAGATGCCTATCTTTGAAGTACTTGTTATCAGAAGCGAAGTAATCATTTCTGACATGGACAATGGGGATCAGAGGACTCTGTGTTTGTATCATGGCTGTGGTGAATCTGAGTTAGAGTTGCCACCTCATCCTTTTAAAATGGAACAAAAGTGCTGATCCAAAATGAGTTGAAATGCATGCTGCATGGCTGCTTAAAAATTATCATTCTGAATCATGCATCTAAACCAGCGGTTCTCAACCTACCAAAGGCCGCTACCCCCGTGATGACATCATCATGTTGGACAGACATGGGTGTGTGCTTAGTGACATCATTGCGTCACACCTCACATGATGACGTTTGGGTACAACGTCACCACACAGGGACCTGCGCACACTACTGGAGACAAGAGGAGCGGCATGTTCGGATGGTTTAGGCGACCTCTGTGAGAGTGTTGTTTCATTCCCAGGTTGAGAACCGCTGATCTAAACTAACTTTGATTCAGCACTGCAGTATGTGCATTTTATGTGTTTGCTTTTATACGATAGCACGGAAACCCTAATCTGTATGCACTTACGGTCAGTGCTAGTTAACCTGGTTACTGGTTGTTAATTTGCATTGTGATGATGCTCATGAGTGCGAAGGTTGAGGGACCACTGTTTAAACAAGGCCGTGCATGCATTGTATTGTGAAGAACTACAAAACACATTTTTTTTTTAACAAATCTTTTGGAAATGTTCTTGTGTGTTGATGATCATAGGTCAGAAATAATTGTATTGATTCATTTATTTTTAAAGTAATTGAGCATTGTTGGTATGTGAGTGCAGTTCTGTGAGTGACCACTCGGGGTAATTCACCATAGTGCGAAGTGACCTTCGGATCCTTCGCATCACTTTGCACACACTGTTATGCAGTCGCTGATGTCCTGCACGCGGACATCAGCGAATGCTTTAAAGGGATTCCAGTCTCGGCGAGACCACTCGAGTCGCCTCACCGAGACTGTAATCCCTTTAAAGCATTCACTGATGTCCGCGTGCAGGACATCAGCGAGCGAATTACAGTGTCTGCGAAGTGATGCGAAGGATCTGGAGCTCACTGTGCACTATGGTGAATTACCCCCTCATTGTCTACAGAATTCCTTGAAAATCCTTTGATTAAAGCACATGAGGGGGTGGGGTGGGGGTTACTAACTAAAGTGAGAATTCAACTGTCCGAGTTAATTTGCATCACTTCGGGTGGCCCAGCTCTGGTTCTCTACTCCTTATTGACTAAACAGTGGATTCCCATAGCAGATCCGCGACCGCAACAATACTCCCATAGTAAAGTCGCGGCAGCGTCAGTAGCAGCCTATTTTGTAGTGTGCGACCGTCGTTAGCTGGCAAATTAGCTGAATACCTGAATATGGGGATGTGGCGAATTTACAGCTTTACGAGACAATTCTGACTTTAGTCAATAACCACCATGGAGTCTGATTATTTATTGCGCTGTTGCTATAAAGGGTCAAGGTGGGAGTTTTATTGAACAGATAAAAGGTGGCTACAACCATAAGGAAGAATAACAAACTCAAAATAATACAAACCAAGAGAATTCAACATTTTTACCAGTACCAAAAACATACATCTGTGTGTGTGTGTGTGTGTGTGTGTGACTGAATAGGGAAACTAGATTGTAAGCTCCACGGGGCAGGGACTGAAGTGAATGATGAATGTAATGCGCTGCATAATATAGTAGTGCTATATAAAAATGAATAAATAAAATACAAAAAAAAATACTATGTAGGGAAAACTGCCATGCTAAGCCAAATCATTTTTATCGTGTTATTGGTCCTTTTAATTGCCTTACAGGCAACTGAAATACAATTGTAACCACATGGCAAATGGGTCACCCACCTGCCACAGTGTTATGCCCATTCAAACAGCAAGCTTAACATGGACAAGCAATACTTGTAAGCCTTCTATGTGCATGCAGCCCAATTCCTACTCAATCCTGGCATAGATGATTGTAGTGTTTGACATTGGAAAGGACAAAGGCACACCTGGGATATCTAACAAGATAAAGCCGTGAGTTAAACCGGTAAATGTTAAAAAGAAAAAACAATATGGCTGATATCTCGCAAGCATTTCCCATGCTGGCTTTCCATGACACTCTCGTGTATTTTTTTCCCTGAGGTTTAATTGGGTAAAGCCACAGAGACAAATTTTAGGAGTTGTTGATTGTTTTCCACAATAGTCTAGAGTCTAGAAAAATCTAGAGCGCATTGATGTTAAATTTTGGCTCTTGTGCACTGACAGTTGTGCCCATAAGGCATACCCATGGGAAATTTTTGTTGCTTTTAAACAAGGAAGTGATGTAATGCCACATTACTATTTTTTTTTTTCCTCGTAAGAAACAGGAAAATAAAAAAAATAAAAATCAGACACCCTGGCAACAGGAAGGAAATCAGTGATTCATAATGGACGTTAAATGAAACCACTATGACATCACATATTAGGAATAGTCTTATTGTAGATATTTGCTAGATGCTTATTAATTAAATTCAATTTAATTTAAATGTGTGCATAATCTGCAGATCAAAGATTGCTCACAGGAAGTTGTTGTAGTATTAATTTGAAAATAATTGCAGTAAATTCTTGTACATGATGGTTATATAAAGGTAACATACTAAGTCCATGCAGTATTTAAATTTGTACAGCCAAACTGTTTCTGTTTTCCCCTCCAGCTGACAACCACTAGTAACCACCGGCTGGTAGTCCCACATAGGGAGACATAGCTATACAGTATTTAGTATTTTCTGGTATTTATAGATACATGTGTTATATGATTTCATCAATTTGCCTTGAGGCCAGAGCCACACTGGCTGTTTATAGCTGAGCTGGAAAAATAGTATCTATTGTTTTCTGTGGGATAATCCAGACAGGCTACATTGCTCTGCACCATAGAATAACGAGCCTAATTAAAAACTGCTCTGCTACAAAGCATCAATGTGGCCCATGCCTTAATATAGGGGTGCTAATGTTTGGGAGGGGTATAACTGTAGGGAAGACAAGGGCTGTGGAGTCGGAGTCGTTATAAAATGGACCGACTCCCAAAATATATAATACATTGGTAGAGTTAGTTCATTTAAGTATATGCTGAATATATTTTCAAAACAATTTGGGAAAATAATGAAATGTCCTGTAAAGGTCTGTTCTATTCCTTATATAAGGATCTAGGTTCTTAATTGAAATGAATGTGTGCTGCACTTTATGTACATGCTCAGTAGTGAAGCTCCTTGCTACAGATCAGAGGAAAAGGCACTGGAAGGAATGGCTGCACTCATCACAGATCTGCTAGAGAAAACAGGATTAAAGATGTTTGCCAACTAGAAAAATTAGCTTTCAACGTTTTTGTTGAAAACTTTTTTTCCCACTTACTGCAGCGTTTTGCGTATTTGCAATTTATTAAAGTTTTTTTATGTTCTAATTTAGAACACAAAAAACTTTAATAACTTGCAAATTTGTATCCAATAAATATATTTTATGTTCTACCTAAATAGCTTGATTGTTGTATCATAAGGATGATAAAAAGCTTAAATTAAGTTATCTCTTAAACATGCGGCATGAATGAGGGAGTCGGAGTAGGGCTTTGGCTTACTGACTCCACAGCCCTGGGGAAGACTTTGAAACAAAGCCAAACTATTATTCCTGTAGAATTGTACGAGTGAACATAAGTGATTTCAACTGCAAAAAATCACCTAGGACGTATTTTCTAGCAATAAAGTGCTCATAGAAAAGTCACAACACATTTTGTTATGGTTGTCCCTTTAACGTAGCATACATTTAATCAAACATAGAATATCTTGAAATCTTGCGACTGGGAGGAAAATCTGTGAGCTGTTATCTCTTCCTCCTACTTGTGGCTGTAAATGACTTTTCTAAAACAGGGAGTAAAAAAGAGAATCGATTCCCACACCTTAGCTTGCAAAGTGTGTTCTTTACCAAATAGTTGGCATTCTGCTGAGTTCATCACACATATTTGCAAATGTAGGTAAAATATTTTGTCAGCTTAGGACAGGCTTCTTTACAGTAGGGACAACAGAAAACAAAATAAATCCCACTCACATTGGCACAACATTTATTTGTTCACGGTAGATCGAAGTTGAGTAGCTGATTTTTGTTGTTTTTACCTTTAGGCTAGGTTCACACTGTTTTTATGCGCGACGTAAAAAAGCCCCCTTATGTAAAAGAGAGTACATGTTATCACACTCATTGCGCTTCTTACTTATTGATGTTGAGAGGAGCGTCCTCATTGGGGGTGCAATATACACTTTTTTGCACTGCTGATTTGATAAGGGGGCGAAGCTTCATGCTGGCTCCTGTACCTGTAAAAGCACAGTCTAGTCTGCCTTCATACATGGCAGTGACAGCACAGTTCAAGCTGTCATTGCCATGTTTCATCTTAGACTTGGGAATTGTTTAAGGTGCTTACTTTTTATTTATAACTTTAGTTCTTCTTTAAACCTTATCCAGTCTCATTGTTTTCAATGGTGTTTTAAATAGTACATATACAGGAAGTGTACCTGAAGGTCCAAATTTGCAAACTAAATAGCTAAATATGTATGTATTTATTCATTTATATAGCGCTACTATATTACTCAGCGCTTTACAGAGATTAGTCATTCACTTCAATCCCTGCCCCGTGGATCTTACAATCTAGTTTCCCTATTCAATCACACACACACATAGACCGACACAGGTGTATGTTTTTGGATTGTGGGAGGAAACCGGAGTGCCTGGAGGAAACCCACGCAGGTGCGGGGAGAACATACAAACAGTGTGTAGAAGTGCACACCAAAATAGAATAGGTTTGGTGCTAGATTCTAGGATGCTGAGTACACATCACAAAATAAGCATTGAAATAAAGAGAGAATGTGCACACACAGATACCTGGGGGGAAATTCACCATTCAGTGAAGTGAGCTCCGAAGCCTTCGGCTCACTTTGCAAATGGTATTATGCGCATGCTGATGTCCTGCACGCGGACATCAGCATGCGCATTAAAGGGATTCCAGTCTTGGCGAGGCAACTCTTTTGGTCTCGCCGAGACTGGAATCCCTTTAAAACCCCTTGGAGAGGTGTAGAACCTTATTTACGGTACTAGACCATAAGTGCAGGTTACAAGGCATTGTTTCTAGGGGGTAGTAAGGGTGGATTATCCTCCTCGAAACATTGACTGAATAGGGAAACTAGATTGTAAGCTCCACAGAGCACATACAAACTCCATGCAGATGAAGTCCTGGGTGGAATTGAACCCTGAACCCAGCACTGCAAGGCAACAGTGCTAACCAATGATCCACTGCAATATAATACTTTAATACTAATAAAGACAATTTTTTTTTCTGTTAAGGCACAAGTTCTTTTAGCATGTCTGCCAGCCTGTGACTTTAGCTCCCCTTTTAGGCACCACTGAAAACTTCTTTAATAGGTATGCTTTGTTGATTAAAAAGGAGCAGGAAAAAGCCCCTTTTGTGAAAGCACTAACTGGAGAATTCATTAACAGGCAATCATTTACTGAGGTCTTGTAACCCTTAGCAGATATTCAGCTAGCATTCACTGATATAAAGGAGAATAAAGTCAATTTCTGATTGGTTGCTGTAAGTTACTAGACCTTGGTAAACAATTGCCCAATTAATGAAATTCCCCTGTATAAAGTGCGACAACTTCTCCTTATTGGATTTTCCATATGTTGGTATCCTTAGCAGGATCACGTGCTATTAGTGTAGTTACACCATTATGCTAAATCTGTGCTGCCATTGCTGAGGTTTGGGAATCCCAGACAAGTTACAGGACTAGGGATTTAAAATAAAAAAAAAAAGTGTAACCATTTCTAAAAAGCATTTTTTCGTTTTGTTTAGAAAATGCTTTTACTTCCAAAATGGTTAGCTCCATAAAGAATCTGGCTCTGAGTGGCTATTTGTTTATGCATCAAATAAGTCTGCAGTTAAGAACCAGTTATGGTAACAGGTCCCAATAGATAACTGTATTTTAGCTACAGATGGAATGACCCATTCACCATTGGAACGCAAAGAAAATATTTTTACTACGTTATTTAAAAGGAGAACTGGTATTTAAGTGGGAATTAATAGTTTTAAGTGTTGCTGATCCTTTACATGTTCGCAGACGTAATGATGAAGGTCATTAAATACTATTAAAACACAAGACAGAAAATCTGGGAGGGTGCTAGGGAGGGTAATTAAGTGAGCTGCAAGAGGTTTTGCAAGGCATGGTGAAATAGGAATTTAATGGACTGTTTAAAAGATCAGCATCTCTGAGGTCATACGTACTTAACAAGACCTCACAATGGTGAATCTTCTGCACTTAAAAGAACCAGAGACAACAGAAAAAGAAAATTGCTGTTTGGACTGGTGTGGCAGTTATTTCTATGTATTGTCTTGTATGTTTTATTTCTTATTGCTGGTTGCAGCTAAATTGTGCTTTATGGGGCACTTCCAAGAGTATGTATTATCTAAGGTTCCATAGGAAACAAAAGGACTAGGTGTATGTATTTATAGTTTTATTTATAAAGTGCTACAAATTTACACAGCACTGTACAATTCAGCAACAAAATATAATACAGGAATGGAAATAAGTGCATTACACAATACAAGAAAAATATCACAAGGATACATCACTTTAAGTGCTAGGTTGTGGTTGACACAGGATGTTGTAGGTCCCTGTCCCATACAGCTTACAATCTCTTTACTTAACTCTGCAACCAGGAGGAAGTCAAATTACTTAAAAATAATGCAGATCAGGAAATCGACTTAAATGATAACAATTTGCCAGTGCTTTGTAGGAACAGCTCCCATTAGAATTCAAATGTTTTTTTCTTTTCCTTGTGCTGCTGGTCCTTTAAGTGTTTATGCTGTAGTTAAGGGGAAAAGGAAAGTGTTTTTATTATAAGCGGTACCACGTAGTCACTGAGAGGTTTAGGAAGGAGGGAAGAGGGAGGGGGGTACTGAGCTAGACGTTTCCAAGGGCTAAGGCAGGATGGGGTGAGGGAAAGAATTTAATGTATGTAGCTGGAGAAAGAAATCACTTGGTCCCCAGTACTAGTAATAGAGGTGTTGTAATGCAGTGGAGTGTAGAGTTTTAAGGAGAAAAATTCTTTTAAGTTCACTATTGTTTTTATAGCACTATTTACCGGTGTGATTGTTTTAGGATACGAGAACCTGTAAAGCACAGCATGTGAATTAAGGCTAGGTTCACGTTAGCATATTTATGTGCTGCGCATAAATAAATAAAAAATCTGTGCCTTGATTCCCTATGGAATTTACTCGTCCCAACCACACTAGCACAAAACGCAAGCGCGTGAACACTTGCCGGCCTATATATGCTGCCTGAAGAACGCGGCCAGATAGTTGGAGCTGCGAACGCCGAGGGAGCATTCACACTGTATCAGGTAAATAAAATAGAAAAGTGCAAAATCCAATGTCCAAGCACTCCCAATAAAAACAGTAAACTTTTATTCCAAAATCGTTAAAAACAGGTTGGTCGTAAAGACAGTGAAATATTTAAAAACAAGGATGGAAAAATGGGCGCCCCTTTTTCCATCCTTGTTTTTAAATATTTCACTGTCTTTACGACCAACCTGTTTTTAACGATTTTGGAATAAAAGTTTACTGTTTTTATTGGGAGTGCTTGGACATTGGATTTTGGATTCTACATACAAGGCGCTTTTTCCTGAGCACCCCATGGATCTACATTCATACAATACTTAATACATCAGGGATAGAGCAAGCCTGTACATACATTAAAATAGAAAAGTGCGCCTAGAATATCTGCCGGACTGAAATACACGGTGTATTTTCTAGATACACTTTTGTAAATATGCGGCGTATTTTAACGCTAGTGTGAACCTAGCATTAAAGGTACCGGTCCAATTCCCGAACTACATCTACATCGCAAACTATTTCAAATAAGGACCTTCTAAGAGGGCTACAACTTTCTAAGAACAGTTTTCTCATGGCTGTATACTGTCTGCTGCTTTGTAACATAGCGCTGTGCCCTTCACAACACAACGATACTGTCATCACATAATTACTCAAGTTTGTTACCATCTTACAGTAGCTTAAAGCAGTGCTATTTTCTGCTGCATATGTCCAGTTATATATTTTACACTGTGTTCCAAATTATTATGCAAATTGGATTTAAGTGACATAAAGTTGAAATTTTTTATTTTTCCATTAAACTCATAGATGATATAGTGTCTCAGGGCTCTCTGGATCACTATAATTAATCTCAGACACCTGTGATAATTAGTTTGCCAGGTGAGCTCAATTAAAGGAAAACTGCTTAAAGGAACACTCTGGCCAAAATTAAAAAAAATGCATGTTAGTAAATACAAATTACTAACTTTTGTTAAATGCATTTTATTTTCAATTTTGTCCCTAAAATGAAATATCTTACCTGTTTAGAAGCACTTCTGTGTTTAGGATTCCATCTTCATCTGTGCCGCCGACTCTAAGGTGTCCTGGAGCAGAAACTCTTCACAGTCACGATCTTCTCCTTTCAGTGTGCAGCCCGGTGCCTAATAGTCATATGGGAGAGTGCCGCATCATCAAGTGGAGACGAGTTGATGGGATATGATGAGACTGATGTCATTGTCCTTCACTGGAGGAATTCGCCTCACTCCGCTTGACTTCTCATCCTACTATTGTGCGACTGACTACGATGCACTACGCATACGACCGCGTCTGTCGCTGTCCACTGCTCCATGAATAAGGAAATGTGAATTCACATCTTCCTGATCGTAGTGACGTGAATAAACATGAAGTCACCATGCAAGCGAATTTACTAGGGGTGTAACGATTCATTTTAACAACGATTCGATTCTTATCACGATTCACGGCTGCCG
>WMED01024285.1:0-11264 GCA_019650415.1 Pipa parva | reverse complement strand
ACTTGTGTCTTTTTTCAGCCTTATAAACTATGTTACTATGTTACTATGTTACTATGTAGGAATCCTCATCTTAGATAGGACTAAATTAGCCAAGGGTAGAGCCCCTCTTTAAGAAATATTGTGGAAAGCATCGACTTTGGATGTTACTGTGACACAAACTTAATGAATGATCTGAAAAAGCTGCTGAGACTTGGGGGCTAATTGACTAATGGGTGAATTCACCTGTCAAATTCACCTGGCTACAATTCGAGTCACGTCTCCAAAATAGTTGCAAATTCACTGGCCGGCAAAGGGGCAGACCTCTGGTTTGACTAATACAAACTAATAAACACACGACTCAGCATTGGTAGAAAATTGGCTACAGCTTTAATAAACATTTCAAACGGTATTAGTATTCTAATTGTTGCAAATAAAATCTGGGCAGGAGAAACACAGACGTAAGCTAGTGCCCCCTGCCCCCCAAGTAACATACCAAAATCTGGGCAGGAGAAACACAGACGTAAGCTAGTGCCCCCTGCCCCCCAAGTATATATTAAATTAATTCACAATGTTGGCAAAACACAAGAAAAGCATGCTAACAGTTACAAATGGCAACTGGCACGTAATAAAAAACCATAATCACACAAAATAGTATAAACATAATGAAACCAAAATAAAGTTCCTTACACCATCAGTGCCAAGATACCTCCACCGAAAATTCGCCTGTTTCATCAGGTGAATTTACACCCCAGCACAGACAGAGCTCCTTCAATTCCATCCTGAAAATCCATATTGAGAATATCCAAACCAATTTCGTTTAAATGAATCCCATATTTCCTTAATAAGGTGGAATTGTCACTTTCCAAGTCTTTGTGTCTAATGGCCACACCTCCCATGCACTTTACAAATGCAGATATTGCTTTATGTAACTTTATTCTGCATTTGTCCAAGGCTTTATTGCATATAGCTCCTCTCCAAAACTGCCTAGCAGTTATGTCTGACCATATGGCTATTACGCCTAGGAAAATATTAACGCAAGTGGCTAGGTCCCCTTTTATCTGCCTAATAAGGCTAGTGTTCTTTTTTCCTACTCATATTGTTACCGCTAGCATGCACTAATAGGATATCTGGCTTATGATAGTTTCGACTTAAAAGACGTACCTCTGGTCGGATTCGTACCTCTGGTAGTATTTGGTGCCATGCTAAGCCCCTGATACCCTTCTATCTAATGTTTACTCTTTCTGTAGAGATACCCAATGCACCTAATACCTAATGTTCATCTGTAAGGTCTAACCGCAGCCCTCCTTGCTACCCAGTACACAAAGAATGACCCAAGATCCATACTTGCGCTGGCTTGTATCCTGTAAAAAAGTAACTTGTTAGAATAGCATTAAATGTGGCCTTTATAGCGGCCAGATGACCATCTTCCAATGTTCTTAACCCTTTATTCGGGAAAGCCTGATATGCTTGCCTCAGTTGCAGCCCCTATGCGGAATGAATGTGTTCCGAAAGCCTCTGGGGGAAAACCTGCTGCTAAGATACACTTTTTTAGTATTGTTTTAAATTGATAAATGGATAAAATGATTTATCATTGTGGCAAATTAAAGGACCATTGTGGTTTCCTCTTATTTTAGCGAATGCTGACAGTTGTTTTATCGGGCATATATGGACCCCCTATAGCTCTTAATGTCACTGTTTACCTTTACCTTGCAGCATTCTAATTTAATTCTAGTTGTACTATTGGTAAATAAGGTGTTTTCTCAGAGGATGCCACTGGCCTGCTAACTGAGGGTGATAACATTTCCCCTATGCCAAAGGCCCCGGAGGATGCTGTTGTCATGGCTGTGTTAAAAGTGATGTTTCGTATGCGTTGTTACATATGGCCTGCGTTACCTGGCATATAATGCTTAACAAATTAAATTATATTGGTTTTCTAATGTGCTTTGTTGAGATGTAGGCATTCTAAAACTAGAGCACGTAGGACTTGTACTATGGGGAGTGAAGTAGAGGTTTGTGGGTTGATGACATTTGCTGTAGCAGTATTATCACACCAAAATATGCTGCATTTCCTGCAAAGCTTATCACTCCATAAGATTATAGCTGTGTAAATTGGTAAAAGTTCTACTAGTGTGAGATTGTGAATAATTGTGCATTTTCCCAAGACTGAGGCCATCTCACCACAAAACCATTGGCCTTGGAAAAAGGCTCCCATTCCCACACTACCTGCTGCCTCTGTGAATAGCTGTAAGTCTAGGTGTGATGTTCCCATTCCCACACTACCTGCTGCCTCTGTGAATAGCTATAAGTCTAGGTGTGATGTTTCGGGATCCTGCCAACATGATTTACAATTATAATGGGCTAAGAATGATTGCCACACTTTTAGGTCGTCCTTAATGTGTTTCGATAGTCTTATGTAGTGGTGAAGGGCTTTAATTTCTTCCGTGACTAAGAATATTTTGCGGCAGAAGACCTTTCCCATTGGCACCATTCTTGACTAGGCAACCCTGTAGGGATTGCACCTGTTTCAGGGTTACTTTTATTTATTTTTTTAATTTAGCGCTGATCACAGTGTCTATAGTAATGGTGAGTGCGCTTATTTTGCCTGCGGGCAGGCGGAACAACATGTCATTGGCATCTATCTCTATGCCCAAGAAAAGTAATCTCTTTGCAGGGCCTGCTGTTTTATCCATGGCCACAGGGATGAAATCATTTGGGTGGATCCAGTTCTCCTGATTTAACTACTTTGTGTCTGTAAGCTAGGGTAAATATCATTCTATTAGAAAGGTCTTGGAAAGCGTTTGTAGCTTTGGCGACTAACAATCAATTCAGCTAAACCTGTGAGTAGAATTGTTAAATGTTGAGAGATGTTGATGTTGATCTCAGCGGCCACTGGCTTAGGTCACTGCAGCCGTTGACTGCAATAGGCTGACATGGGGTGACCCTTGCTGTTGGCATGAGACAATAAAAGAATTTGAAACTCTTGAGGCTGTAAATGCGAGAGCATCAGTTAATGTGTTGTCTATCCCTGGAACATGCTAAGACTTATAAATGCAAACCTAAATTTATCAGTTCCCATATTAAGATTACTTGGGCCAAAGCTGTGACTATTTGTGCAAATGCTTGACAGAGGAGTGACTTATCCTGTATATCAAATGCTACTGATAAATCCATTTAGTGCCATCTAAATACAATTATCGGGTTGTATCTAAATGATATTAGGCTGGATCTACTTACTACAGTACAGCCCCATAGGTCTATATGCTTGCATATAATAGATTTGTTAAATAAATCTGTAAGGTTACGGAATTATGCAGCATAATTAAAAATATTATTAATTGCATACACACATGACAAATACATTAACTATATTCTCTGTAGTGTAGATAAATCTGCAAAGTTCAAGAAATTATGCAAAAGAAAAATTAAATTATTAGTGGATTTGTTAGCTAAATCTGTAAGGTTCTGGAATTATGCAGAATAAATAATATTATTAGTTTTCCTACACACATAACAAATACATGATCTATATCATTTGTAGTTAGATAAATCTGCAAAGTTCCAGAATTAAATAAACCATCAGGTTGCATCCAAATTTAT
This sequence comes from Pipa parva, assembly GCA_019650415.1. NCBI lineage: Eukaryota > Metazoa > Chordata > Amphibia > Anura > Pipidae > Pipa > Pipa parva. The sequence continues at coordinate 7,688 of WMED01024285.1, read as the reverse complement.
CAAGATGTATCCACTACTGAGCATTGCAGCCCATGAGGACCTTAATATTCACGTGTAAAGAATTAATTAACTCTGTAATTCCAATCAGGCTGCAAAGTTCCAGATATAACTTTTTAAATGGACTTAAAAACTTCTAGAAGTAGTCTACTGTAAGCATACTTCCCCGACCCCCCCCCCCCCCCCCCCCCCCCCCCCCCCCCCAGTCAGGATTCTTTTGTTTCAACTACACTCTCAACCTCCACTGTACAGACTGGGGGTAGAGCACTATGCACTGTGGGGGGTGCTTTAATTCCAGTACAATTTAAATAAGGTGGGGGGGTTTCCTGTTTGAACAAATGTACAACTCTTGTTCTCACCCCCAGCCCCCATCCTTTAATCTCAACTACCACAAAACTTGCTTTCTGTCCTCCATTAAATGAGAAGGTGATATACTACATCATGTACTTAGACTGTAAGCGTACCTTCTTGACTATATGCCTGCCATTCACCCCACCCATTCATCGCTCCGCACTCTACCCTTGTCTGCACCATTACTGCACTGTACAGCGCTGCCCAACCCCTGTGGCGCCTTACAAACAAAGCATACATAAATGTGACATAAAATTCCCTATTTCTCTAAATATTCAGCTAAACAATAGGCTAACAACAATCTGAATGAAATTCAAAACTTTATGTACAGCTACTACCAAGCTGCCACTATTCTTCCCAGCTTGCAACAAGAAGGCCTTTCAGTAGGTAGTCTTGCCCTTATATAAGACCCCCCCCGCCCAAGGTGAAAAGGATGCTGGTCCTGTCCCATAGGCTACCCTGCCGGCCACGATCTGTTCCTCCCCCATTCCCCCCACCTGTCTGGCAGGTGGAGGGTGGAGGAGGCCAGATGACTTTCTCATTGTTGACTAAGCGGTGAATAGACTTGTGGAACAAGCGGACAGCTTGATCACTGTCGGATGAGCAGTGTGGCATAGTCAGTCAAACAGAAGTAGAATGCCGAGCCCTGCTACCGTGTCAACCCTTGAACTCTCACTCTGATGTGACAAAGTCAAACAGGTAAATTCGAAGGAGTACATCTAGTCACATTCCCGCCTTCAACACATTACACTGCTTAGTCAGTAGTAGAAGTACTTTTCCCCCTATCCTGACTCAAACTCACACACACTTTACTGGTACTAATATATTTGTTGTGGGAATGATTTTCGCACCTTGCCAAGACTGAAATCCCTTTAAATCGTCCGCTGATGTTCGCGTGCAGGACATCAGCAAGCGCATAACAGTGTGTGCGGAGTGATGCAAAGGATCCGGAGGTCACTTCGCACTATGGTGAATTACCCCCTTAATATAATAAAGTTATACGATGAATGTTGACGCTCAGCAGTACATAATATATGTTAATGAACTTTGCCTGATGTTTAGCTATGCAGTAGGCATACTGAGAAAAATAATAGCATATTTCACAAATAGAAGCCCTCCAGACTTAACTTCCACTATAACATGCGAATTTCTACTCTGCTATTTATTCCTCATTTACTTCTTGCAGTAGAAGCCTTGGCCATCTCTGATTCTGATTACCCAATCAATCCGGTGAGTAATGTAGCATGCTTTTATCACACCCCATATCTCCCATAATTGTTATCAGTCTGAACGACCCTGTTTTTCCCACAGTTTTTGCTACAAATACAATATTGTATTTTCTTTTTGTAATTATTCGTTAATTATCCTTGTGGGGACATGTGTGTGTGTGTATATATATATATATATATATATATATATATATATATATATATTATAGATAAGGGATAAGAAAAATACTAAGCAAATATACTATATTATTATTATTATTATTTATTCTTATATAGTGCTTTACAGAGATTCTGTTCATTTTTATTCTCATTCTGTAACAAATATTAAACTCTAATACTGTCTTCATCTACCTAGGGTCATTCTCAATATACAGTTAAAATAACCAGACAAAAACAGCATTCAATTGGCTCCCTGCTGCCCAAGGCATCTATCGCACTGCAGGCTTTCATTCAATTTCACAACGTCGGACAGTCTATATTAGAAAATGGATCCAACTGCTGGAATTATAAAGTGACTACTGAAGTTGAATCTGATTGTTATTTCTGGAAAACAGTCCCACTAAAATCAAACTTAAAACCAGGGTCTCGTACAGTGTCTATATTTCTTTGTTTTGTTTTTTAATAATGTGTTTTCTAAGAGCATCAAAAACAAAACAATAATAGCATACAATCAAGTAAGTCAAACAACAGGTCCTTTTCTACAAATAGTCATTACACATTGGATTGGCAATACCATTCATTAACATTTTAACACTGATATATTGATCCAAGAAAGTATCTGGAAAATGCATAGTAATATTTTATAAAGCTAAAAATAAAATAACATTTTCCTTTAACGCAGGGATAGCTGCCAACGAATCACTCAAGAAAAGGGACTTGTGGGTGACTGGGTAAGAGAATGACAGGAAAAGTGGGAGTGGAGAAAAAGACCTTTGGAATAAATATGAATGATGAATACTGTACAAGGCGTGGGGAGATGCAACTAGACACAACTTCATGCCAGGAACCTTAGTATTAAACAAAACAGCAGTCTCTATTTAATGTACACAACACACAGAGTATATAAAGTATAATATTCAGTATCAACCTCCTATACTGAAAAATACATATACAGTATATTCTGTCTGTTCTTTGGTTATTTGTACATCTGTACATTGTCTTGGGATGACGTTTGACTTTGCTCTTTCCTTCTCTAAACACATCTCCACCACTGCTAAAACATTGCCAAGATCCGCCCCTTTCTCTCTGGCTCCACACCCTCATGCATGCTCTCGTCCTATCCCATTTGGACTACTGCAATGTTCTTCTATCTGGCCTTCCAGCTTCCCACCTCTCCCCACTCCAGTCTATTCTGAATTCTGCTAACAGAAATCTCTCCCTCTCTCCCCAGATGGTACAGTCATTCTCCCAATCTCTCTCTGCTCCTTTTCTCCCTGTAAGTAAACAAATAATTTATATAGTTCTCCATCTGGCATTTAAGGCACTTCACTCCATTGTCCTGCTCCATGTTTCCTCAATTGTATTGTATTTTGTATTTATTCATTTTTTATATAGCGCTACTATATTACTCAGTGCTTTACAGAGATTCATCATTCACTTCAGTCTCTGCCCCATGAAACTTACAATTTAGTTTTCCCTATTCAGTCACACACACATAGACAGACACAGATGTATGTTTTTCTTTTTTTTATTGTGGGAGGAAACTGGAGTGTCCAGAAGAAACCCACGCAAGTGTGGGGAGAACATACAAACTCCATTGAACCACTGAGCCACATCACTGCCCATGGTGCCTCTTTAATTCATGATCTCTTTTTCTCCAGCTCTCTTCACCCGTTAGCACTAGCAAAAACCTGGCTCTCACCTCATGATGCTGTTACTGAGGCTTTGCTAACCCATGGAGGCCTGTACATTCCTCGATGTCAACTGCACTCCTTCCAAAGCAACCAGCTTTGCATGCCACACACCAATACTTCCCTTTCTTGTCTTAAACCCTTTTCTCTTTCTGCCCCCACATCTGGAATTCTATACCCCTTTATTTTCCCCAGGAACATTCCCTCTGCTTCCACATCTGGAATTCTATCCCCCTTTATCATCCCCAGGAACATACCCTCTGTCCCCCACATCTGGAATTCTATCCCCCTTTATCTTCACCAGGAACATTCCCTCCGCACTTTTAAAGCCAAACTGAAGTCCTTCCTTATGGAGCACTAGCACTGATATTTATGTATATATTTTATTTTTTCCTTAGTTATTTATGCTTAGTATATGAATTTATTGAACAGTGTTTCAGAACATTGTTACAGCTCTTATTACCCTTCTATCTGTGTATGTAAGTCTTCCTCCCATTTAGATTGTAAGCTCTATGGGGCAGGGATCTCCAACCTCTTGTGTCAACCACAACCCAGCACTTAAAGTGAAGTATCCTTGTGATATTACACTTGTATTGTGTAATGAACTTTTCCCATGTCTGTATTATATTTGTATTGCTGAATTGTACAGCGCAGCGTATGTTTGCGGCGCTTTATAAATAAAATTATACATATATACATACTTTTATATTTTTATGACCATTCCAGACTTTTTGATTAGTTTACCCCTATTTTTCTGTTCATTTTAATTTCACTGCATAAAGGGAATATGCTGCTTGAAAATATGATCAGTTCTGTATGGTAACTATCCCAGGCAAAACATATTTTCCGCTTGTAATATTATGCTAACAAACCTGAATATGGCTCAGGAAATTTCATATAGTGGAGAATCTAAACTCTCATCACTGGCATTCCTTTGTTGTAATGACAGATATACAAAGCTAAAATATATGGAGGTGGGCTGTGCATTAAATACCAACTCCAAAACTTCAAACTGTAGGAAACCTGTTTCATCCAAACTTGTCCCTAGACACTAAAATAAACCATCGCGCTCAAGCGGGGTTCATTTTCTTGTGTCACTGCATAGTGATAAATTAAACTGATTGTCTAAACATGTCTTGTTGCTTTGTCAACACATCAGCAAAGCTCAGTCTATCAGTATAATGTATATCCAGTTGTTGGACCATTTCAGTAAGAGAATGTTAGATCAGATGTCTTTAGTACTATGTTATCTGTTATACATGACATGATAAATGTAATGGTTACTCAATTAAAATAGAGTTAGGCATTTGCATTACTGGGTCTATACATTTTGAGATTATAGATGTACTTATACTTTAGGCAGACAGCAGCATTAAACTCTTGTTTTCCAAATAGGAAATTTCTAGATAACATTGCTGTATCCCAAGACTATAAGGGGGTCATTCATTAAAGTGCGAACAGTTGCGTATATGCCCGTATTCACGTCCTTTTGTGACTTCAACTCTGATTATTCAACAATCTCTGCAATGTGATGAATTCATGACCAATTCTGACGCTTACGCCAGTTGCGGACTTATGGAGTTCTTCGCATCACTTTGTGTGCGCGTGCACAGGTAATTCGGCTAATCAGCATGCGACGGAGTCTGTTGAAGGAGCGGATTCTGCAGAGTGTACTGCTCCGAATTCACCTGTTTGCCTTCACCAGAGTGGCAAATTGAGGGATTTGATGGGAGGGCTCCAGTGTTGTGTAAGGTGACTATTCATTCAAAACTAACAGTGGCGACTAAGACTAAATTAATCTACTACTAAACATGAACTAGGCACAAGGGGACATATAAAAATAAGTATTTTTCACTTATATACATTTAGTGGGATATGATGAGACTGGCATCACTGCCTTTCACTGGAGGAATTTGCTTCACTCCACATGACTTCTCAGCCTACTATTGTGCGACTGACTACACCGCACTACACATGTGACCACGTCTGATGCTGTCCACTGCTTGATGAATAAGGAGAAGTGAATTTGTTTCTTCCTGACTGTAGTATTGCGAACAGACACAAAGTCACCATGCTAGGCGAATTCGCACTTTAATAAATGATCCCCATAGAGAGTAGCAGCCACTGTGCAAAGAAATAATGGTGCCATAAGTGCCTTACTGCTCAAACACTATAATCCATTAGACTAGCTATCTGCTTCTCAAACTCTTGATGTAAATGATCCCAACTAACCGCCATGTTACCTCTATTGCTTTATAAATAATAGACACTTCAACACACTGGAAAGACAGAGCTAAGAAGATGCAAGTCTCATCTCAGTTGCAGTTAACCTCTGCCCCCTGAACTTCCATCTTAGCTTTCTGAATTGTAACCAGTTGAGAAATGAGGTCAGAGACCTTATGACTTTTATTATTTGTATAATATATTGTGGGTCAGTGAAGGTTGAAGGCTATCTGAGCCTAATAATTTTTTTTTATCTTCAGTTCTAACCACTTGTATTTGCTCCAGATGACTTGTAAGGTTTTATTGCTTTGCTAGATATGCTAAGTTACAATTCCATATCAGCCTATATTTTTAAAAGTTTTTTTTTCCTGATTATCGCCTGGTGGACCATAAGGTCGTTATATAATTGTCTGCAGAAGAGTTTTCTAAGAATTAATTAGAAATAAATCATTGCACTGCTAATGTTCAGCATCTATATTTCTAATGGTATTTGTTCATCTCAGGCATGCTGCACTGCAGAAAATAGCAGAAATACAGTCGTAAGTATCAGTGTGAGGAGGTCTTCTTTAACGTATTCAAACTCAGCGCACAAAATAAATAATGTCAACACTGAGAAAATGTTGTCATAATGATAAAATATTGGAGCACATAGACAGTTTACACAAAGTGTAAATAAAGCATTTGTTACAATGTAATCTCAGGATTCAGGGCTGATATATTAAGGCGCAGGGGAGAATCTGATCCCAAGGACCCACTGACTTATAATCAACAATCAACAACATATATTGCGGAGCAATCATAGAAAATTGGTATAGAATCGGGTGGAGACATGGCCTGCTTGTAGTCAAATTTCATCCATATATAAAATACACAGATGGATTTTACATTCCAGAATGATACAGTAGTAATACAGATTGCTAAACTGGGGACCTTGTATCATTGCCAGGTAGATTAGACAGTAAATATCAATATCTGCCTCTGTCCTGTATAGCAAAACATCTCAAGAGGTATCTAGAGACACTTTCTTACTTTTCATATTGCCACTTGTTGATAGTGCCTGACTATATGCAGATTAATCCCATATCTAAGACAATTATCTCACACTCTCACACTCTCTGCTAGCTAAATTATATCTAACTCTGACTTGCGACTGAGTCCATTGTGTATACTAAAACCCCAACTGCTCAAACCAATCCCAATCCAATTACAACCCAATTCTCTTCCCAGTGTGATTTAAAGGAGACCTAAAGTCAAAAAATAAAAAACAACAGTTAAAATACTTACCTTATACTGAGCCGAGTGATTATATTTACAGCATGAGCTGTGCTGTAATTAGCCGGCAGCCGACACTTCCTGCACAGTGCCCTGGCTGATACAGAAGCCAACGCGCAGCTCCTTCTCCGGCCTCATCCATCATCACACTCATTGAGGAGAGTGTTCTCATTGGTCCCCGCAATGAATGTGATGATGTTTAAGCCCTAAAACACATGAAGTGTAACAGGGTGGGAGGAGCTTCACGATGACTGGCAGTCAGCCAGTGCTGTGAAGAAGCGTCAGGGGAAGCATCAGGAGCTGGCTAATTACAGCACAGCTCATGCTGAGACTGTAATCAATCGGTTCAGTATAAGATAAGTATTTGAACTGTTGTTTTTTATTTTTTTACTTTAGTTCTCCTTTAAAGAATTGAAATGGGATATCTACTTTGTTCACAACTAAAAAAAAAAAATCTACTAAGAAAATTATCCAATGATGAAAGAACAGGCCAAAAAAAGCATGAGGCTATCACATTAATGATCGTTCATACAGTGGCAGATAAAGCTTCAGGTGTCATCTATCTCATCTACAGCACAAATAGTCTATAACAAAATATGTACTCTACCAAAACAATAAGGGCCTTATGACTGAAGGCCATATAGTCACGTACAGCTCTGAATTCCCTAAATTTACTTATTCAGAAAACTTCAGTCTAATTCATAGTCAGGGCTGGTTCGCCGTATGGGCGAACTGGGCGGTTGCCCTGGGCGCAGTTAGCAAGGGG
>WMED01024283.1:0-11264 GCA_019650415.1 Pipa parva | reverse complement strand
ATGAGTGGAAGTACACACACACAGGTTTAGAACATTATTTAATTAACCATCAGTGCAGGATACAAAACAGCAATGTTTTGGGGGTACAATCCACTCTTTGTCAGACACATGGCAGTCATGATGTGTTTGATTGGCAGAAGCTGTATGCCCAAATACAAATAAACAAGACAATGAGCCTCACAGAGCGTCACACACACAGGAAGGCACTCAGGTTTAACCCCTCGTGCGCTGTAAATTTATTGTACATTCGATCCCGTCCTGGCGGGAAAGATTTTTCTGGACTTTTTTTTTTTTTTTCTTCTTTTGCTCTTAAAATAAAGGGAAAAAGGAAAACGGTTAAAGTTGCAGCGTAAGCACCTCCTTCGGAATTATGTAAATGGCGTTAAATGAGCGGGATATTTTTATGCCTTCAATTATTAAATAAAGTCATTTAGGTAATTTGAGCCTGACAGCCCCAACATTCCATTTCCATCGTCCATTTCTGATAAAAGCAGAAGCAAATGACACCACCGTGATATCGATTGTGATTTGGGAGGGGGATGGAGAGCGTACGCCCCCCCTCCCCCCCATTAACCCCTTGCTACAGTCCCAGATTCCCCCACTCTTTTCCCACTGGAGGTCATGTCCTTCCTTGGTTTCCCAGGTTGGGTTTCAGCCTGACAATTGGTAATTGATTCCTCTGCTGGTTAGACTGGTGATAAGTGCAGGATGAAGTTTCATTGAAAACAAATAGCACTTCACAGGTCTGACCTTTCTCCTGCAGCCTTTGTTGTGGTTGCACTTGAAGGCTGAGGTAAGATGTCTGCTAGCCTACTGTTTCCATCACTGCAGTTACACATGGTTGTCTTCGGTGGGATTTTTCCTGGCAAGGTAAATGCCTTGTGTCTGATTAAACAGCCTTTGCTTTTTTTTTTTTTATTATCCACATTAACCTCAAGCATAGTAAATACTTACACTTCATTCCATTAGTTACTATAGTATACAGTAGCACAGCATTGCAGTAAAGGGCCTCATCCTACAGGATGTGCACCAGCACTTCTTCCCCATATGGCAGCCCATGATTGTATATTTACTGTATCCTTCCACTATGGGCCAATAAGATACACACAAAGGGAAAATATAATGATTCCTTTTTAAAGTGCACCTGTCACCTCAAAACTCTAATACTAATTTAGGTTCTACTAATGAAATAAACGTTTTTGTAAATATATATATGTAATTTTTTTTAAATGTGCCTTTATACAACGTTTCTATCTGTCATCTTCCCTGTCAGCCTGACTTTTCTTTCCTGGGTCAGGTGGGTGGGGCTAAATGATGATTGACATTATAGCTCCTCCAATCAGATCCCTGCTGGATCGTGATTTAACTCTGGGGAACACTCCTCCCAGCTATGACATATACGTTACATTTTTCTAGTAATTAATACCTTACTCCATTAGATGGAGCTATCAACAAATTCTTATCGCAACACATCTTTAGCATAAAATCACTTTACCAGACCCACATTGCTAAATGGAAAACTCAGGCCGAAATTAAAAAAAAAAAATACATTTGATTATTTATGCTAATTAACACCTTTAGTAAATATGATTTATCAATTTTTTTAAAAAGTGAAAATGCTAACCTGTAAAGAAGTGCTATACAGCACTACCATGTTGCATACTCCAGTCTCCGAGACCGCCAGTGACTCTACGGCATCTTGAGTAAAAGTAAAAAAAAGTACTTTGATTATAATTTACTCACTGGAATTAAACTGCAATTTAGAGGGGAATTTGTGATGAACACAACACAGTAGTTTTCAGCAAGACCACATGGGAATAAAAATGAGACGAAATTAAACTTTACTGAAACTCTGTACTGGTGATATTCAATAGCAGAAAAGCTATACGAGAACAATAACCTTAATAATAATTCATAATAATAATATAGTAGAAAATGATTTCCGTGTCAAGAGAGATCTATAAAAAAAAAAAGCAGGAAAAGCTTATTGAATTTAGCTTCTCATTTGTCTGCTTGGGGTTACGGTTGTGGAGTAAAAGAGTTATAAGGAATGTCTATTTCTGCAGAGTATGTATTATTGTTCAGCCCAGCTAACCTACCAACTAATGGTAAATTGTATTCACTTCATGTGATTCATAATTGCACATTTAAAGTGCACCTGTCACCTCTAAACACTAAAACTAATTTAGGTTGTATTAATGAAATAAACATTTTTGTAAATATTTATGTATTAAAAAATGTAACTTTATACAGCGTTTCTCTCTGTCATCTTCCCCGTCAGCCCGACTTCTCTTTCCCGAGTAGGATTGGGCGGAGCTAAAAAGATGATTGACATTATAGCTCCTCCAATCAGATCCCTGCTAGATCGTGATTGAAGGGGGGAGCTATAATGTCAATTGTCCTTTTAGCTCCGCCCAATCCTACTCGGGAAAGAAAAGTCGGGCTGACGTGGAAGATGACAGAGAGAAACGCTGTATAAAGGTACATTTTTTTAATACATTTATATTTACAAACATGTTTATTTCATTAGTGCAAATTAAATTAGTTGCACTTTAACGCAATTTATAATTCGGCATTTAACATTTTTTCATGCTTATTGCACAGGATTTATTATCAAATCGACGGCAGTGTTTATAAAGTCTGCTGCTGAGGGTAAGAGTCATCCTGCTGCACCACCATTTATATAGTATTATAACTACAGTGATTTAATCATGTCAGTCTACAGCATACCCTTCACCCAGGTATGTTAGAGTCCTGGGTCCCACAAACAATAATTTACATAAATAGTAGCAGGGAATTTTATTTGCAACTCACAAGTTTTGTAGTTCATAAAGTACTTTATAGGTAAATGTGTACTGCCGAAATTCATGTTTTGTCATCAATGTGTGAAATCTCCTGTGGCAATCTATGGTGTGCTCTATTGCAATATTAACACTAAGGGCCGTATTGACTAAAGGTCAAAGTCGCGTATAGCTCTGAAATTGCATCTTTGCCACTTCAGAATGGGGTTGATAGCAGGGCTCTGGCGTTGGCGTATTTCATTAAAAGTGACGTTTAGTCTAATTCTAGGGACAAGGTAACACAGAAATGGATGTAATATTCACTAAAATACAGTTAGTGGGATGAGGATGACGTCACTGGGGGAATTCATATCATTCCACATGACTTTGCATCCTATTTTTATTCGACTGACTACGCCACACTACACATCCAACAGCAGTCGTCTGCATGGAGCCTGTAAATTCTCCCCATACTTGTGTGGCTTTCCTGTGGGTACTCTGGTTTCCAACCACAATCCAAAAACCTAGTAGATTTATTAAAGCCTAAATAAATTGGCTCTCGTCTGTCTGTCTGTCACTGTGTGTGTGTGTACGACTGGATAGAGAAAATAGATTGTAAGCTCTACTGGGTCAAGGAGTCCTTCCTAGGGACTGAAGAAAATGGTTAATCTCTGTAAAACGCTGTGGAAGATGTCAGCGCTATATAAATACTGAATAAATTAAGCTTATCTCTATGATTAAATCGCTGTTTTCATATAAATACAGCACAATGTATTTTTCTGTATTTTTTTTCCCATTCCAATCTCGTATTTCTGTCTGGACAGACAAAAACCAAACTCCAGTTGTTGCAAAGTGCTAGCCGCGATGACATAAGCCAAGCGCGCGAAGCTATTAATTATGATCTTGACTTGCTCTCTAGTGATGCATTACAACAAACACATCTCATTCCAATTAATATCTTATTGGAAATAGATGGCTGACTGCTGGAGTTCTATACCCTGTTTTATTTAATTATTTTTTAATGGCTAATTTATTAAGTTTAAACAAAAAGTTTTACATGAAGTAATTAAATTTAAGTGCTAATGGATGTGCAGTCATTTGTTTTCAATCAATATCATTTTCAATTATTAGCGACGTTTAGCGATAGTTAAATCTCTTTTGCTTTAGATCTGGTATGGCGTGCGTACCCAACAGAATTATTCCTGCTGGAAGGAAAGCTAATGTTACAAACAGCTCTTACATGATATACTAGTAAACTAGCTGTCATTTAAATTGAAGGGTCTTGTTTTCTTACATTAAGTCTCTATTACCCATCATCTTGCTATTTATTTAGTCCTTTAACACTTTCTTTTACCAATCAAGTGGTTGGGGTTGTCCAACTGAGTCCAGGAACCATTCCAGATTCTCCAAGAGATATGTAAGAGGGTACGAGAAATGTGGTGACCCTTACTGGTATAAGCAGGGAGTATGTTAGGGAAATGAAGGCTGCTGGGCATACAGTTAATAATACTTAGTAGTGGATGGCAGAAGAGCTTCCCTTAGTTCAGAGGGATGGTTTCAATTTTGGGGTGAGGAGTGATACCCTGGGAAGGTTACATAGGGCCCCAAACACAGGAAGTGGGGGGCACACAATGCAGGAAGTACTGAGATAGTAGAGAGTTGGATAGGAAGCTATCCCAGTGTGATGTGACTGTAGAAAGCTCATGTTGGAGAAATGTCAGACAGTGGTAGCTCCAATGGGACAGAGTGGGAGCTGTGGGAGACACATGTAGGACAATCACTCAAATATAGGTCTACCCTGAGTGTGGATCCCCTGGTGCTGGGTAGAGAGGGAAGATACTTAATAAGTGGTGATGGGATCCATGAAAGTGATTATGTGAATGTGCATGCGAGGCACCTAAATGCAATTAAGAGGATTTGTTAAACACATGGTGCTTTGGACTGGACATTGCGTTATTGGCCTATCGTTGGACTTGCCTGGGAAAGGAAACAAAGGTGTCTTTTTGGAGGAGTAAGTACAAATCCACATATTTAATTTTCACTAACTTGGAGAAGGGAGGAGGGGAAGAGAAGGTCAAGAGGCCACAATCCATGTACTAAAGATTTCTTATACCCCCTCACCTTGTCCCCGGTTACAGATACCTATGGCTCCAAGACTTTCCTATGGCCCCAAGACTTTCCTATGGCCCCAAGACTTTCCTATGGCCCCAAGACTTTCCTATGGTCCCAGTCTTTTTATCTCTATTTTTTTTCCTTTTATGATGCTAGGAAGCTTCATGCCTTAATTAGTCTTTAAAAAGCCACATTACAGAGTGTCATGACTCATTACTCACACTTACAGTATATTAGTACTTGTAGGGTAAGAATTCTAAACTATTACTCTGCAAAAGATCCTACATCCAAACATGTATTTTGGGTAACCTGAAAGGTATGGGGGGATGTCTCTAAGGCAAGCTGTAGTGTATCTGGGGTTGGGCAAATGAAATCCATCCTATCAGAGTATATCGGTTGGGCAAGGTGAATGGAATCTTTATCACAAAAGGGACACAGAATTTACATAGGAAATGTGCTCGATACTGAGCACTGTCACTGGAAATATGTTCTGAGCTCTGCATTTTCATATCTTTATATATCTTAACTCCTTTGAGAAGGCAGTTATTGTATTTAAATGAGCGCAGTGGTGCGCTTTATATTTACTGTACTTAATAATGTGCAACATCGCAGGAGGACGTGTAATGTTTAGGTTAATATATTTATACATTACGGTGCGAAGAAGAGAAAACCAGCACTGATATTAATGATACTGTTGTGCGATGTAGTTGCAGAGTGCAGGTTCTCAGAGCATACTTTAATCATATATATTTTTTATTTGTAAAGATGAAGTATATACTGTATAAGTATATAGAATACAGACGTATAAGATGCAGAATGTTAACTGAGCCATGAAATGATGTGCAGTCATGTCTTAAACTTCTCTTCATACGCCTTTTATAATTAAAAGGAGCCTATACTGTACCTTCTATATCAACTTTCTCTTATTGTGTCTACAGGGATACAATATACACTTTTGTAATATAATTGAATTATTTTTTTTACTTGCCATTATTTATTTATTTCATGAAAAAAATACCTACTTTCTCCCCTGCGCTGGCATGGAAAGAAACAACCCATGGTGCCTACACCCATAACTTGCATAGTGGAAAGATTCTCCAATCAGTTTGCTTCTAGGCCCTGTGCCACATGGCTCCCTAGCTGTCCCCAAAGAATTCTGGGAATTAAAGGGGTTTCATTGAACATCTATTTACCCTGCCCCTGCTTATGTTTGAAATCCTTTAAAAATAACTTCAGAATCTGGTCTGGAAAACTCCATTTTCTTTCCATAAGCTGTTATTGGAAGATTGCCGACTAGCTTATGAAGAGAAAACATTATACTTTCCAAATTTACTATCAAGTATGTCAGGAAAGAGTAGATAGTCAAACTGCACTTAGATAGTATGGAGCATTATGAAAGAGGCTTGTACCAGGCTTTACAGAGAAGAACCAGGGGTGCCAGTATATCTGAAGCTGGAAGGATTCTCATTGGAGGATCATTACAACATGCAAATGATGGTCTGGGACTTCCCACTTTCCTCTTACCTGCCAGCGCAGTGGAGAAGAAGGGGACGTTAAATTATAAAATAAATAAGAAACTTATGTTACAAAATTGCAATTTTTTTTTAAATAAAGGTGCATCATCTGTCCAAGCTGTTAAAAGTGTCATACCCCCTTTAACAAAAATTTCAACTTTTTTTTTTTTTTGTATTAAAAATAATGATTGACAGAACTTAACCAGTCTGAGTCTGAGCTTCTAGTGACTTAATTCTATTCATTCCTGGGCACGCTGTGAAACTGACCGCAGAGATCAGTCTGGATTCATCTTACGTGAATTCTAAGCTTGGGCGCTTTGCCAAAAGGGCACCGTGACCCCGTAGTTCTCTGGCTGGCTAGCTCCATGTACTGGCTAGACAAGCACAGCTAATTAGGGTCTGTAACAATAATTAGCAAACCCTCTCCATTTCATACGTGCTGGGTGGAAGACAGGCCAGATAACTGTTTTCATTACAAAATAAGCATTTGTTTTGTTGTTACACATTAACAGCATCAATTTTCATTAGGAAATCAGTGGTGAGAGCATTTTTAAGGTTTTCTTTTGATCTCTAATTAATGTCTTCCCACCTATTTTATTATTTATTCAGATTTTTTTTGTTGTATCCGTGATTGTTTTGGAAACAAAATCTCAAAGCAAGGAGTAGATGACACATAGACGTACCCACTGCTGAGTCCTAATATTTTGTAAATCAAAACTTTGACATGGGCTGATAGACACTGTGAAAGAACAGTCCAGTCTCCAGGGATTACTTGCTAATCTTATTGTCACTGCTGAATGGTTTTTGCAAAATAAAGCATTTACTTATTTTCAGTGATTTTTAATTTATAGCCTCTTTCTGACATAAGCCCCGCCTCTCTCACCTGCTTCCTCAACAGCTGATCAGTTTGGAATCTCAACCTACTGATCACACAGGGAAACGCTTCTGTAATCTGTCTATAGTTCCCCTTTAAATTCCTTGCTTTGGAAAGCTGGCGAGCTAACATTTTCTTTACTTGCTTGCAGTAAATACATTTATGAATGGTCTCAAGTCCTATTACTGAAATCAGGATGACTAAGATCGGACACGTTCAGCCAGGATCTGTAGCCGGAGCAGTGATCCAAAACCATGCCCTCAATATAGACATAAAGGCTTATACAACCTGGTCAGAATCTCAATGGGAACAATCATATTAATCAAAGTCAAACAGATCAGCTCATTAATTATGAAAAATGCTGGCATAATTTTTTGGAGCAGTTTCACACATTATTTTTAACTGCTGCTGGTATTTTTATTTTTAAAAGACATGAGTTTTAACATTTCGTACTTGCATGTAAATAGATTGTTTTAAAAAATACTTTAGGAATGAAAATAAAATTTTCTATACATTATTATTATTACTAGTTTTGTTTTTATATATACAGTATATATATACTTTATATATAGCTCAAAAATACAAACTTTTAAATGCTGGATTATAAGTAA
Organism: Pipa parva; assembly: GCA_019650415.1. Lineage (NCBI taxonomy): Eukaryota > Metazoa > Chordata > Amphibia > Anura > Pipidae > Pipa > Pipa parva. Next base: position 3,373 of record WMED01024283.1, on the reverse strand, counting down.
TTATTTATACAGTGACAAATTCTGCTGTGGTGTAAGGGGAACACACAAGATAATGTATTACATTGTATACAGATTTTCCACAGCACGGTATAATGTAAAGCGACAATCGGAATAAAGACCTTGTCCCCAAGAGCTTACAATTTATATACAGGAGTTTTTATTCCAGGAAGTCAGTCTACTTAAGCTGGGGAAAAGAGAAGAGATATTTTGCTAAAGCATTAGGGCTATTTTTAGGAGGGGGGTTTCAGGCATCATGTTAAATGTTACATCACAATGCATTAACTCAATGGGGATAATTCACCAAAGAGCGAACTTACCCTCCGATCGTTCGCTTCAGTACGCATAGCTTGTTATGCGCTTGCTGATGTCCTGCACGCGAACATCAGCAAACGCTTTAAAGGGATTCCAGTTTCAGCAAAGCTCGCGAGGCTCTACTCGAGTCGCCTCGCGAGCTTTGCTGAGACTGGAATCCCTTTAAAGCGTTCGCTGATGTCCGCGTGCAGTTCACTCTTTGGTGAATTACCCCCAATAAGATTTAAAAATGTGCAACTTTACTAAAGAGTAATAAATCTCTCTGTCATGGCATTTACTTGCTAATGCCAAAAAGGGTTCACATAGAAAATCTCCCCCTTCTTCAACGGAAGAGAGGATTCCTCTATTGTCTTCAGTACAAGTGCAGAAAATCAAGAAAGAAAATGATGCGCATGAAAGAATGCAATGCTCTACAAATTAAATGCAACGTCCATCTCCATATTACAAAAGAGCACCTAGATGACTCAGGACTCAAATGGAAGAATTATCTGACTGAAAAACACATCAGTTTGTGGCATAGAAATGTTGACTACAGATAGTTAAAGGAGAGCTAAAGTTTGTTTGTAATAGGGGGTGATTATTAAGGGGAATGGGGGGAAAATATTTACCGATAGTGGTTTTAGGCTCCAGTTACGCTCCCCTGCTCTGTATACCGCTGAGATCCTCTTCACTTCCTGCTTTCTGTTGGGTTTTCAGCAAGCTGAGTAGGCGCCGAAGCAGAATTCTGATGTAAACCTTCTCCTGTGCATTGCTCAGCTCACTGAAAATCCAACATTCAATGTTGCCTGTGTTTTGGATCATGTTTGTATTGGTTTATATTTCGTTCTGATGAAATTCAAACCTGTCTTGGATCTGCAGTAACAGATTTTGACAGATTAATCTGAATTTGTACCACACAGCCCTACCAATACCTGGTAATGGGGACTGGGGAAAGAGAGACAGTTTGGCTAAACAGACTCTTAAATTATACAGGGAAGGTTTATTAGACAAGTGCAGCATCCAAAATGGGGAGTAGATATCCAGAAACTGCAAGAACTACCCTATTCTCATTTTTTATGAGGCAGTTGTATCATGCATCAAAGTACAAAGAAAAACCTTAATATATCATAACCAATGAGTAATCCTACATGAAGGGACTGAAGGATATCACTAAATATCAGACACATGGAGGTGCAAATCATGGAGGCCCACTTGCTTCTAATTATGCCACAGCGGACACTATAAGCACATGATCCGTAGGATAGATTTGGGCCTTTGAACCGCTTTAAGCACCGACTTAACCCCTTTACTGGGTGGCCATGTGTATCTTTATTTATGAATCTATCTCTATTTATTTATGATTTAAAGGCACAGCAGTGATTTATTAGAATACTGGCTTTGAAATTTGGAGAGAAAAAAAAATATTAGTCAACAATATAAAGAATAGAAAATAGAATTCAAATAAGCCAGTCTTTGAAAAGCCAAATCTACTGTATAAATGAAAGTAAACAAGGGACTATTAAATGTATAACAATAGCTTCCTTTTATTTATTTGCGTTCTCATCTCACTCCTTAGTGACTTCTCAGTGAACGTTTCCTCCAAAGAACTTCACAAAACCCAGTTCTTCTGAAGAGGCATTCCCGGAGCAATTCAGTTAAGCTCAGATAAAACAGTGTTTAATGTTGTACAGCAATTACAATAGGCCACATATGGGTAGAATCAGCAACGAACTGAAATGTAACTGACTTCATAGAACCATGGAAATATGTCAACAACAACAATGGAAACATATAAATCACAGCAGACTTGCATGTCCGGACATTTTGTTTATTTCTTGAAGGAGAAATATACCTTAACATTATAATAGGAGTTATTTACTTATTTAACATTCCTATCTCTCATTATTCTCATACTAAAACTGGGCTACTTGGTAGAGCCAAGGTGACATTGTAGCTCTCTCTCTCCTCTCACAGGAGCCCTTGTTTCAACAAATAAAAGTTAAAGAGTAACTGTTATGCTGTGTTATGCTGTGATATGATGTGATATGATGTTATGCTGTGATATGCTGTGATATGCTGTGATGTGCTGTGATGTGCTGTGATATGATGTTATGCTGTGATATGCTGTGATATGCTGTGTTATGATGTGACATGGTGTGATATGCTGTGATATGATGTTATGCTGTGATATGCTGTGATATGCTGTGTTATGCTGTGATATGCTGTGATATGCTGTGATATGATGTTATGCTGTGATGCGCTGTGATGTGCTGTGCTGTGCTGTGATGTGCTGTGATGTGCTGTGATTTGCTGTGATGTGCTGTGATATGCTGTGGTTTGTGTAGCTTGCATTCTCAGTCATTCAGATGGATATAAAAGTGGAATTCTTGAAATAAAGAAAACCAAAGCAGTTATTTACTGTATACAGGGTTTCCAACAAAAATCCACCTCCAGCAATGTGAAAAATAGGGGCAGTCGTAAGTCACAGTGCATTTACAAATACAACAGTTAAACTGCAGACTTGCCAGTTACGCTGCTCAGTGTTGTGCAGGTCATCGTTTGCATTTGTCAGTACCCATAAGCCTCCATGTGACTGACTGGCTCAGTCTAAAGGGAGCCAGATGTTTGCCAAGATAGCTACAGCAGTATACTCTGTCTATACCCCTTCTCAGCCAAATGGGTCAATTCACACCAGTACACCTAGTCGCATTCGCTCCTTCGACACACTCCTCCGCTTAGTCAATAGTAGAAGTACCTGTGCAATGCACACGCAAAGTGATACAAAGTTCTCTGTAAGATCGTCACTATTATAGAGGCCTGAATTGGTCATGTATTCACCACACTGCAGAGTTTGCTCAATAACTGAACATGCGGAAGTGGCGAATAGATGTGAATTCAGAGCTGTATGTGACTATTCAGCCTTTGGTCAATGAGGCTCTCTGATTTGGGACTCCAGAGAGGATTCGGTGCCCATCTGTTACTCCCATCCGAGTAGGTCCAAACATTATATCTCTGTTGGGATCTACTGGGGCTATCAACATAGGCTAAAGCAAATTCTTTATTAGCAACAGTATAAAAAAGT
>WMED01024282.1:0-11264 GCA_019650415.1 Pipa parva | reverse complement strand
TCACAATAGGCTGCTACTGTTGCAGTTGCGTCTTTATAATGAGAATATTGTCACAGTCAAGACTTTATTATGGGAAAATTAACGCAGTCTTAACTGTAAAAAATTGTTGCAACTTTACAATGGGGAAACTGTCACGGATTTGCTATGGGAATCCACTGTTTGAAAATTCGACAGTCGAATTCACACCTTAGTGAATAACCCCCCCAATCTCTTGTGTCAACCACAACCTGACACTTAAGGTGAAGTATTCTTGTGATATTATACTTGTATTGTTTAATGCACTTTTCCCATTTCTGTATTATATTTGTATTGGTAAACTGTACAGAGCTGTGTAAATCTGTTGCTCTTTATAAAGAAAATTTTATACATACTGTATATATATGTTGAAATGGCTTTACTGCTGTCAATTATATCAGACCTGCATACATCATTTATTAAAGGTTGTGGAGGCCTAAAACTTTATTAAAAGGCTGAAGAAATTCAGCCTGTTTTCCTTCATTATTTCATGAATATAAGGGGGTTATTCACTAAGGTGCGAATTCGACTGTCGAAATCGCAAACAGTAGATTCCCACAGCAAATCCACAACAATTTTTTAAGGTTAAGATTGGGACAATTTTCCCATAATAAAGTCGCGCCTGCGATAATATTCTCATTGTAAATATGCAACTGCAACAGTAGCAGCCTATTATGACTGTCTTTATCAGGCATATTCACACCTATACGCAACAATTCGGACTTTAGTGAATAACCCCCTGGAATTACCTGCCCCATAGAGCTTACAGTCTAAATGGGAGGAAGACTTACATACACAGATAGAAGGGTAATGAGAGCTATAACAATGTGCTGAAACACTGGTCAATAAATACACATATTAAGCATAAATAACTAATTAAGGATAAAATAAAATATATACATAAAATCAGTGATAAATATCAGTGCTAGTGTCCATAAGGTAGGACTTCAGTTTGGTTTTAAAAGTGCAGAGGGAATATTCCTGGTGAATATAAAGGTATATAGAATTGCAGATGTGGGGGCAGAAAAAAGGGTTTAAGACAAAAAAGGGCAGTATTGGTGAGTGGCATGTAAAGCTGGTTGCTTTGGGAGGAGCGCAGTTCACGTTCAGGAACGAACACTGTAAATTATTAATTTGCTTACAGGGAGCTAAAGAGCAGAGAGAGATTGGGAGAATTCTGGCAGCAGAATTTAGAATAAACTGGAGATGCGTAAGGTTTGGAAGCTGGAAGGTCAGATAGAAGAACATTGTAGTAGCCCAAACAGGAGAATGCATGAGGATGTTAGCAGTGGAGCGAGAGAGAAAGGGGTGAATCTTAGCAATGTTGGGAAGTAAAAATCAACAGGTTTTAGCAGAGGAAGAGTTGTGTTTAGAGAAGGAAAGAAAAGTCAAAAGTCACCCCAAGACAATGTACAGAGGTTACAGGGTTGATGATCGCAACATCAACTAGAATGGAAAAGTTAGGAGCAGGCCCAGGTTTGGGTGAAAAGATAATTAATTCTGTTTTAGTGAGATCTAATTTAATTTAAATTCCCTATTTTTTAAGTTTCTCTGCAGACATTCAATATATATTTTCTTTCTTGAGTTTTTTTTAATACTCCACATATACTGTATATATATATATATACTGTATATATATATATATATATATATATATATATGTTAAGGAAGAATTAAGGTAGAGTGGTTGTGTTAGTCCATAGATGCAAAAAAATGACTACTTTGTGATACCTTTTTTATTGGACCAACAGTTCTTTTAAGTAGACAATTTTTTTAGAAATAACTCCCCAATGGGGGTTATTCACTAAAGTCCGAATTTTTGCATATAGGTGCAAATTCGCCAGATGAAGACAGTCGCAATAGGCTGCTACTGTCACAGTTGCATCTTTATAATGAAAATATTGTCGACGTTGCAACTTTATTATGGGAAAATTGTCGCAATATTAACATTAGAAAAATTGTCACGACTTTACAATGGGGAAATTGTCATGGATTTGTTATGGGAATCCGCTGTTTGTGAATTCGACAGTTGAATTTGCACCTTAGTGAATAACCCCCATTTTTTCTTCCTCAGGTCAAAGCAATATATAATAATAATAATATATATATATATATATAACTCTACTATGAATTTGACAACATCCCCAAGATTTCATACAGTAGCTATATAATTAATTTATATTGTGTAATGCTTAGAAATAAAATTAGTAGGTTCCAAAAAAAAAATAAACAAAAACCTCTATTTGCTGTTTTACCTAGTGCTTAATGTTCATGATGAGTAGATATAAGACATATTTGCCATGGGATTTAGAAATGTTAATGTTTAATGTTCACGCATAACTACCCTTTCTAGCTCAATCTAATAATAACAAATAGATAGCAAAGAAAATATAAATAATTTATTCCATAGATTAGTTATTAGAACCAAACATAGACACAAAGGGATAAAAAGAGATGTTGAAGGTCCCAAAGGATAGTCATCACATCCATATACATGGAAACTTGGTGATAAAGATCACTTTATCTTTTCAAATCAACCCATGGGATCTCCAGTTCAACTTTGATGCCAACTGGGATTTTGCCTATAAATTCTATTTTTAGCCTTTATGCTTGTATTTTCATTTGATAGTGATAGTTGATTCTTTAAACATATTCAAATAGTGTTGTGCATAAATATTTTCTTACCAAAATTTTTCTCTGATCATTGCCATCCTTTTTCTAGCGTCCTAAATATCTAAAGTCCTAAAATGATAAGATATCTAACAATTTTTAGCATTTTTCTTAGAAATTGTTAGTTTAAAAGATGTGATGGACATATTTATGGACCTTATATTTACTCAATATCTATATGGACTTTTATATTTGCTTTATAGCTGACTATGGACTTTAGGCACATAATGGACATATACCTTTAAGGCCTAACCTTAGCCCTATGATATTACTTAAGCAATATGTACTGCTAGCACATAGCCTTGGCATTTAATTATGTTTTCTTTAGCGTAGAGGTAGATAGCGAACAGTTAACCTTGCCATTTCTAAGGAATTCTTCCTACCCTGGAGACAGTGTTTGCGCATGTCTCGAGGTTGCTTGAGACATTGTAGATCTTAGTGTTCTCAAAACAATTAATAAATGTTCTCATAACAGTTATGTTTAATCTGCCTAGCCAATCAGCATCTAGATTTGTTTCCGTATGTTCAGATCCTTTTGAGTTAACAGACTTTGTTATAAATCTTGGTAACGACCCATTAAACCCCAGAAAGACTTTCATAGAGATAACAGACTGGCGTGTGTTATTCCTTTAAGGAATAACACACGCCCATAAATAATCAATACTACTGACCTGGAGCCCAATATGGAAAGATGTAAGTGTCATATTTCACTGACAACAACTTTAAACATGTTTAGCCTTTACCGCCCCCTTTTAGATATGAATGTTCTGTTAAAGTCTTTAAATCCTAGTGTAAATTTTTGTGAGAAAGCTACAGCAAAAATACTTATTTTTAGAAGCAGTTTTTTGTGCTTGAAAATAAGGGTGGATATGTTTTGTCAAAGTAAACCGTATCTCAAAAATTTGTAGGGATTTTGCTATAGTGAATTTGCAGTGGGCTACAGTTTACCTTCTTTTTCTATGCATTTTGTTACATTTCACCACTGGAGTCAAAACAAATTCACTGCCACTGCCCTTACAGTGATATTGACACACAAAAATAAAAGGGCAGATATTATAGATCATGCAATACAGCTGGTCTGGGAAGTATTCTTAAGTTAAAAACAAAAAACATCAGGTCATGTTAATCAATGAGTAACCTTATTTGTGCCAGAATCTCTGAAGGTACTCTGTGCCAGAATCTCTGAAGGTACTCTGTGCCAGAATCTCTGAAGGTGCTCTGTGCCAGAATCTCTGAAGATGCACTGTGCCAGAATCTCTGAAGGTGCTCTGTGCCAGAATCTCTGAAGGTGCACTGTGCCAGAATCTCTGAAGGTGCTCTGTGCTAGAATCTCTGAAGGTGCTCTGTGCCAGAATCTCTGAAGGTACTCTGTGCCAGAATCCCTGAAGGTACTGTGACAGTTCTAGTTCTTCACTTTTCAAAATTCAGGGATAATTTTGAAAAAAAAAATATGAACAGAGAACTCTAAAATCTCTGCAAGTATTCTTTTCATTTCTGCTCTTTTGGGGACTAGGTACCTGTATATAGACCTATTGGGCTCAAGCATGTTGTAGGGCTGATTATAAACAATTTCCAACTCAGGAGAAATTTATTAAACTCGGAAAAGCCGTTTCAGCTTTTCTGAGTTTAATGAGGAGAAGGCTTTGAAGTTTCTTGCGGTAAGTATCGCGAGATTTACTTCGATTGATACTTGCCGTGGGAAATTTTTTTTTATTAAATATATCCATGGAAAGGGTGGCCATACAGTATAACTACCTTTCCATGGATATATTAAATAAAAAAAGTTTCTGACGGCAAGTATCAGTCGAAGTAAATCTCGCAATACTTATCACGAGAAACTTCAAAGCCTTCTCCCGAGTTATTAAACTTGGAAAAGTGCAAACGGCTTTTCCGAGTTTAATAAATTTTGCCCCTCTGAGGTATGTTGTCAATCTGCACGTATTTAAATAAAAAAAACTCCAGCCACATACTAGAAGTTATTTAGACCTGTTTTAAGGCATGAGATAACAATCTTAGCTGTGGTTCACAGATCATCATTTTAATCCAGACAGGCATGCTAAAGAGCTGATTTGTTCATATCTGTTAGGCACTGTACTTACCGTTCCCCGCTCCAACGTCACTCTGCCTCCGGCGCTGGGGAGCGCCGTGCTTCTACTCGTGGCCTTGCTCGTGTACAATGATGCAAGACACGCACGGCGCATTCACGTGCTTTTCTGCTCCCCGGCGTGATCAGCTGACAGGCTTCTGTTCCTATATAAGGAAGCCTGTCAGCCAAACTCCTTGCCCGAATATAAGTCTAGCAAGCTGCTAGTACTGACCCACAGGCCCCTGTTAAGTTCAGTTGCTTTCCTTAATAAAGCTACAGTCTGCTCGTTCTTTAAGCTACAGTACACCTGCCAAGTTCTGCCTGTTTACTAAATTAGTTCCTGGTTACTTTTAGTCCTGCTACCTGCTCCTCTCCAGTGGACAGTTACCCTAGGGACTGCGACCTGGACGTTGTTAGCAGCTAAGTCCTAACCTCCTTGCGGGGGCTCTGGGTGAAAACCTACTACGTCTTAGATTCCGCACCCTGGTGGTAGCTAGTATAGTTCGCTGTGGGGAAATTCTGGACTTGCCATCTCCTATTCCTCCCTTTCGGGTAATCCTGACAATATCATATGCAATGCTGTTGACTGCAATGGTTTTAAGCCATTATGCATTTGAAAAGGTGACTTAATAAACATTAAAACCAGTGTATTTTATGTGGTTGTGGTTTATAAGGTATGACCTGGCAACTGCATGTTTATATGGCATGCCTTTTATTTTTATTATGCCAGTATTGCCTATTTAAAAAGCTTTATTGCCATGATGAAAGTCACATTTTTGATGCATTTTCAATTCAAAAAGTTGTTTTTTATCCTATATAAATCAGCAGATATCTTTATAAATATTCTCAATGCAGTCCTAAGGAGACAATGCTATTAACACACGTTAATGTGTTGTGTTCAGCCCTGCACCATCTACACAAGACAAATAACAACTATGATTTCTGACCTTGACAAGAATTATGATTTGTCACCTTTGGTCTATCTTTCCTTCCTGCCTTGCTCTAGTTTCTAAATTTCCCTCCAACCTTCTCTGAGTTACTCTTGGTTACCTTTTCCTGTTTGTTGCCTATAAACATGGTTCTAGTGTTTTTTTCTAATATGATTTCATGTTTCCTTTACCTTGTGCCTAGTTCTTGCCTTTTCATACTTACATCTACTATCCAGTCTTTGCTTAAGACACTCCCAGCCAGTCTCTTATCCATCAGCCTTTATAACTGCTCTCCTGGTTCTGACCTGTTTACTGACCTTGCTGCATGTCAGTCCCTTTATCTTACCTGTGAAGATAGTGAAGATTGTAGGGTTAAACTATATACTGGTATATTAGTGTTCTTTTGTGTTGGTTTCTCTGTCTTATAAAATAGTGGTAAAATAGCATGCAGATTATCTATTCATATTGTGAGAGTATCTTTATATATTTTTCACTCTTTAGCATCTCATAAAATAAAAGGAGAATCACAAAAGATACGAAAGGAATAAAAATCTATTAAATAATACTGTTCCAGGTTGGTACTGATCACTTATATGAAAGAGAAAAAGCAAAAAGAATAACAAGGGGGAAGAGAGGAGGGAAAGGTGAGAGAGATTTTAGAAATTGAAAAATATCCTGTTCCAAAGAAGTGATATGGGAAAAGTTGAGTATTCGTGGATAAAGCTTCCCATTGTTTGTTTGAAAGGATAGTGCAACCATTTGCCAATCAAATGATATCCATGGAGGGTTGCTGAGATACTGTAGGTCATTAGTTCTAAGCTTTTGACTATAAGGATTCAAATTCTATGATCCACCAGTTCTTTCATGTTATTAGTTATTATTTGTGTTTTTCAGTGTTTTCATTTACCATATTAAAGCTCTCCCATTACAGCAATGTGGGAAGTGATAAATCTACAAATGTTTTATTTAAGAACTGTTCTATAGAAAGAGTTTATACTTCCCTGTTAAACTGTTCAAGCTTTAGCTATTTCATAATGCATTTTATATACCTCTGTGTGTATTTATTCTATCCTCTCTTCCTTTAAGTTATGAGATGTACTCACCAATGTCTTTAATAGGTGCTCTTAAGACTAGTATATCCAGAGTAATCTCCCTCTATGTATAAACTTAGGTCTGCTAATTTACCCATAAGTAATGTGTCAAAGTGGTTTAGATCACCTTGTACTTTTTTGCGTGTTCTTCTCATCTCATCTCATTTCTCATCAAAGTCTGTCAGTTTCAGTGAAGATTACTACCTTTTGATATAGGATAGCTCAGTATTTTTGTGTATCTCTAAATCAGGAATATGTGCTGCTTAATAGCATGTTGAAAACATAGTCACTATAAGTCTAGTCTTCTGCAGCTTGCTGATTGACAGCCAATCCTTGACAACCTCACACAATTTTATTTTTGCATAAATCATTCTTAGTTTTTATGTTTGCTCATTTCCAGGCAACGGTAGATAACACCCGTTCCTTTCCTTCATGACATAGTACTGATCTTGATATAGTAATGATTAAATTCCAGTCTTAGGCCTCATATGATACTTGTAAAGGCTGCTGGACAGCTATCAGTTGTATGCACTACTAGTCTAAAGGATGAAGAAGATTACACAGGGGTCAAGTTATCATGAAATAAAATACTGTTTTACATGTTAAAACAGGTCTTCATAAACCTGTAATTAAAGCTGTCAACTATCAGATCTTACTCCAAGCTTAAGTACCAAAGTAAACATCTAGGGGGGAATTCACAATTGTGTGAAGTGAGCTCCAAAGCCTTTGGCTCACTTCACACAGACTGATATGCGCTCACTGATGTTCTGCACCAAAAGACTGGTCTCGCCGAGACTGGATTCCCTTTAATGCGCTTGCTGATGTCTGCGTGCAGGACATCAGTGAGCATATATCAGTCTGTGCGAAGTGAGCCGAAGGCTTCGGAGTTCACTTCGCACAATCGTGAAGTTCCCCCTCAATCTTGTTCCCCCTCAATCTTGTTCCCGCACAGTGCACAAATCACCAATGCCAATGTAGTTTCTTTCCTACTTAATTAGATTTTTATATCTCTTTAGTTTTCTGTAGTATTTGGAAGCATTTATGTGATACTAGTGCATTTTTCCACTGATATATTTATATTTTAAAACTGGTATAAGAAAGTTTGATTATCTTAGTTGTAAGTCTCTGGTATTAAAACTACAGCAGGAAAATGTATATGTCTTTGTTGTTTTTCTTTGTGTTTAGTGTGCATGGAGGGTTGTCCTTGTACTTAATTTTATATTGTACATTCTTCTAACACTGTGTGTCCTGGTTTGACTTTGTGTTAATTCCCAGAAGTGTAAAGCAGCAGGAATGAATGTGTATATGTTTACTCAAAAACAGGTCAGTTCCTAAAATGCTGTTGCCACAGTTGTTGACTGCAGAAAACTCTAGAGCACATTTAACATACTAAAGCATGTTATAGTTAAAGGTTTGGGGTTTTTTTGCATAATATAATAAAGGCAAAAATAAATTACCAATGCAATGCCTAGTCATGCACAATACCCAATTTATTTGTGTAAAGTTCACAGATAAATCTATTTTGTTCTTTAAAACAAAAACTATTTGAAACATCTGAACAGTATTTCAGTAATTCTGTTCAATTAGAATGCTAGGTGTTGTAGTTTAGCAACAACTTAGGAGCCAAACCTTGCCTTGTGTAATGCTAAAATTAATAAAAGCATTATTTTTTCTCTATCTGGTTCAATGTCAATGAAGTATAGATAAATAATATATTAATATATAATAATCCTGTAAAGGATTGCACCTGTTGATGAATTCCATTTATAATCTCCAATTCTCCATGTGTTCAGTCTAATAATAAAAATATGAACTTAGTAAAAGGAAATCAGTACCGGGGGAATTCAGCCACAGGGGCAGCAGTTTACTGAGGTCCAGTAATCTATCTTAAAAAATGTATTGTAGATACTTAGGGGGTAATTCAGCATTCAGCGAAGTGAGCTCCGAAGCGTTCGGCTCACTTCACAAATGGTATTATTCGCATGCTGATGTCCTGTACGCGGACATCAGCATGCGTATTAAAGGGATTCCCATCTTGGCGAGACCAAAAGAGTGGCCTTGCCGAGACAGGAATCCCTTTAATGTGCTCATAATACCATTTGCGAAGTGAGCCAAACGCTTTGGAGCTCACTTCGCTTCTTGCTGAATTACCCCCTCAGTGAGTTTATATGCATGTATATACATTTATACATGACTTACAAAAACTGTGTGTATACATTTTGCTAGGTAACTGTGTGCAAATACACTAAGGTTACATGCTATGGGTGTATTTGCTATGCAGTCAGCTGAATATCAACACAGGAAGGCATGTTGTTTCTTGAGATTTGTGTGTTTGTGCACACTCAGTCACATTGCAAACATCAGTGCACCTTAGATTGTAAGCTCTAAGGGGAAGGGACCTCCCTCCTCTTGTGTTAATCACAACTTGGCGATTAAAGTGATTTCATGCTTGTAAGTTACTCACTTGTAATGTGTAATGCACTTTTCCATATCTGTTTTATATTTGTATTGCTGAATTGTACAGTGCTGCGTAAATATGTGGCGCTATATAAATAAAATTATACATAATACACCTCAAGCTAACCACTGCAGTACAAAAACAAATAATAAATAACAAAGTACGAAAAACAATGACAGCTCCAGAAAGAATAATGTTTAGAAATCCTGCAATTTAGTGTCTAATGTAAAATTACTAATAAACAATTCACTTCAAGAGACCCCTCCCCCCAGCAGTAAACTTTAACAGGACACTGTTCTACCTCTCCTAGGACTACTAATGCATTAACAAGTTCTACTTTCTAGGAGCATTTTTCTTTTCCACACAGTTGTTTAGTAATGGCAAATGACCTCTGGCTAGTGTTTGTGTATTGAACTCTGAATCCATGAGACAATTCCCTCTATTTTCATTGGTTATCTAACTTTATAAACCAGTATGTCACATTTACATCAGTGGCAAATATGCAAGAAAGAAAGGCCCTAAAAGTACTAAGAGCCAATTGTCTTAATGAAACCTTCTACTATATATTAGGAATTATTCCTGAGTAGTGACATTCAAGTAAAAAAAAAAAAACGTAAGAATTTTCAAAGCACTCGTATCTTTCAAACATCCATACTATTACATCTTTTTTCCTATACAATATAAATACATGTTCTTGTGCCCATCATCTTGTTCAAATTGCAGAGAAAATATGTTTCAAAAATGTGCTGTAATGTCTATTGTTACAGAAAAAGGAGACTCTCACATATAGAAGGTCCTCAAAGATGAAGGCCAGGTTTGAAGCACAGTTTCATTAATACTGGTTGGCAGAAAAGCAGCCAAGTCCCAGATAATGAGGAAGGAGTTGCATTTTTTTTCTAAAGCTATCTAGTGACAGGAAAAATAAAAGTGACATTTAGCTGAGGAATAAGCAGAGTATGACCTAGCCTTTTGACCCCTGACAATCAATCTTACCTGCTACTTCATAAAGAATTATTGCTGTGCCACTCACATTTGACTCCAGAATTTTACAATTCCCATTTTCTGCTTCTTTATCCTGTTTAATACATGGCCTAACAAGATAAATGCCTGGGAAAACTAGATTGTATAGAATACAGGCTCTACTTGAAAGTAAGAGAACAACGAAAGAATATGTACTCTCAATATTCTATTGCCCATGATATTTTAGCTTGACTGACAAAATGACATGAATAAGATGACTGGAATGAGTTTTCTTTTGATTCTATTTGCTTTATAATGCTATGCATGGTCAAGCATCAATGGCACCTACCAAAAGAATATTTTCCTTCTACATTTATTGCATCCCTTTGCAAAATATATACCAGAATAGTTAAAAAATGATAATATATATATATATACAGTATATATATATATATATACTGTATATATATATTTATCAAGGCTCAAGTAATACTGAATATAGAAATTTGAAGGGAGTTACAAAGCCATAAAAATAAATCGTGCCAGGAAAAGGTTAGCGCTAGAGGTTTTATGGCTTTGTAACTCACCTCCAACTTCCATACTCAGCACTACACTACTACGACTGGAGAGCTGAGTGCTTTGTAACTCACTTCTAATTTCTATATTCAGTATTGCTTGAGACTTGATAAAGGGAGGACAGCGCTCTTGAAAGCTTGTCTATATAAACTGACTGTTAGTTCAATAAAAAAGGTATCACCAAAGTATTGTAATACTCATTTTTTTTGCATCTGTGAACTAACACAATCACTCATTCCTACACTATATATATATATATTTATATATACCGTATATATTTCTCAGTACTTGGTGATACCTTTTTTATTAGACTAACAGTAAGTATAGATAGACCAGCTTTCAAGAGGCACCAAGTTTTGCAATACTCATTTTTTCATCTATGGACTAACTCAACCACTCTATCCTACCATATATATATATTATATATACAAACCCCAAAATCAGAAAAGTTGGCACGTTGTGTAAATTGTAAATAAAAA
>WMED01024280.1:0-11264 GCA_019650415.1 Pipa parva | reverse complement strand
TTTATTTACGATTTACACAACGTGCCAACTTTTCTGATTTTGGGGTTTGTAAATAAATCTAATCTAATTTACTCAACAGTGCTAATTACACTGCTTACTCAATAGTGCAAATTAGGCAAATAACTGTTGGAGACTTAAATGTTTCTTTAAGATATGTTATGGATACATTCTGGGAATATCTGTCTCTGTTCATTTGGATTCAAATGAATTCAAACTGGGAAGGGTATAAAGATATCTAAAGGAAAAATGACATGTGTATGTCACAGAATCACTTCCTGTATGCTATATTTTTAAATTTACACACTTTACAGAGGTACATTCACTTCAGTCCCTGCCCCATGGAACTTACAATCTAGTTTCCCTATTCAGTCACACACAGATATATGTTTTTGGATTGTGGGAGGAAATCCACACATGTGTGGGGAGAACATACAAACTCCATGCTGATGAAGTCCAGGGTGGAACTGAACCCAGAACCCAGCACTGCAAGGCAGCAATGCTAACCAATGAGCCACTGCACTGCCAATATTTGCTGCAATTGAAGCCTTAAGCCAAGTGGCATATACTACTGTTTAATTTTAACCCTTCCAGTGCCTTATAAATCTGTAAAACATACATGTAACTATTTGGATTGCCAAAGATGTGCAGTGCCTGAGGTACAATGTAACTGAATTATTATCTGTCTCCTGTATTGCTGTTTTTATTATTGTATCCTGTTTATTCTTTACCTCTTCAATAGCGATCATGAACAATCATGAATTATAAAGAGAACCATCCCACTCATATATTACAGATATTACGCATCAGCTCAGAATTTTATGATGTTTACAAAGGTCAAGTAACTCCACAGTGAATTCAGTAGTCCGTATATCAAATCATATATTAATTTGAAATATTATTATATAGAATATAACAAAATCATACAAAGGTATAATAGAAAATGTTTTAAAAAAGTGCAGAGGAGTAATTAGGTAAAAGATACAATATATATGATATACTGTACATTATATGATAAGGTACAACAAGATTTAGAAATATCATTTTAACCCCTGTGTTGGAACTCATCTACAAAGATAAAAATTGTTGAATGAGAATTACTATATCAGCCCATGACCATATTGCAGGGTCAGTCTGGCCCGTGCTTTGACTGAAGCAGTGCTCTCTGTCTTACTATTTGGAGAGCTTCTGCACTCCTACTATCTCTGCTCCTCTCCAGTGATCCTTATTGCGTATCTTTAAAGCCCACCCACTATCCAGATTTCTTTTTAACATGTAAGCAGAACTGGTAGAACTGCAGAAGTGCTTCAAAAAGCAATCCAGATTATTTAAAATGCAAAGCAACCAGCAAGCAAACTTCAAAAGCCAAACCAGCAACAAAGTACCCATCAAGGAAAAGGTTACAATTAGGCACATGGGTTCAGTTCCAGATGGGGAGACCCCTTTGGTTCATTGTATTATTGTCCTAAATTATATAGTGGTCTCTGGAAATCCTTACTCCCAACTGGTGCCTAGGGGTCATCTGCTATAGAGGAAGGTCTGTCAGTAGCCTAACTCCACTGTGGATTAAAGGAGCATTATAGTGCCAATATAACTGCACACATACATATAAATCTCCTTTACGCTAAGCCAATTGCTGACACAAATAGTTAAAAAATGTTTAGGGAAGAAATAATACTTGCTGTTTGTTTCCCTTAATTAGTTTAGTGAGAGCTTACATTTTCCTCCCCCTCCTCTTTCTGTTCTGCAAGTCAGGCAAAACGAGAAGAAAAAGCTGCCTGACTGCTATTGGTTAAGTAATGTGCTGACCATTTGGCTGCATAAATTAAGCTTGGAAAGCAGGAGATTACAGAGGGAAATATGACCTGTGCACATGTGCTAAGTAGTAAGTAGGGCAAAAATGAGGGGATGGTACTTTTTCATGGAAAACTGGCCAGTACACATCACACACACATTTTCTGCGGGAGTTTATCAGTGCTGCCTACTCTATCATTCTGTGTCACATGAAACAACTACTGGGGAAAAACGCTTCTCACTTAGGTATGGTACTGCATATGTAAAGATGTAATTTGACTATAGTTCCCATTTTAGTTGTCAAAATGCAAGTGCCACCTGTGTCTTGTATATTAAGGCAGACTCTTGTCCCAGGGCTTATACTCATGCTATAGCTCATTAACAGGACAAATCCGACTAGTGTAATGTCGTATGAGATTAATAACTTTCACTATATCCAGTCCTTTCTTGGTTAGCAAGCAGATAGTCGCTCAAGGCTTCCCCAAGCAGTATCAGTGTTATTTTATAACTGAATGCTGCAGCGTATGATTTTCAGCATTTCAGTTATTTTACTCATTAAAAAGTTAGATTTGTATCAGTCAGTAAGAAAAAAGTTCCAATCCATAAAAACAGGATAGTATCCTGATCCTACAATACTACGCGCAAAATGCTCCAAAGCATTGCTATACACAGTCAGGTTGGGAAACTACTTTAAACAAATTCCTGATATTTTCCCCAAGATCCTAAAAGTAATTCAGCTTCAGCAAGTCATATACAGCAGTGAATCCGTAGTGGCAGTGAAGGAGTTAAAATATTTGTGGGAGCGGACACTGGCTGTTTATCTTCTTAAACCCTGTCTTCTATATAAAAAGCAAGAGTCAACTACTGTTACAGCTCACAGCTAGTCAGGTTCTGCACGTCTTGCTGCACAGTTCAGCCTACAACCTACAACCTAATCTGTCCAAATTGTTCAAAACAACTAAGAGATTTAGTCCCAGGAAATACTGAAAAATGGATTAAATAAACAGGGTTGGACTCAACAGATAGTGATTACCCTATTGATCTGAAACTAAATAAATGTTAGTCCAGCATCCACAATTATCTAAGTGCAATGCATGTTGGTTTTTGTTGTCCATATTAACTCACTAAACTGATAGAATGCAGAGATAATCACTGATAACAGAGCTGACTCCAGTTTATCAGAAAGATATTGAATCACCCTTTTTAATACCTTTTTTCCTACTTATGACCAATACCAGCCATGAATGTTGTTACACCGGTGGTTTATTAACTAGTGGATCAGGTAATATATTTATTCTCGAAATACCATAAGAATCCAAATTGCAAATCTTAATTGAATTTCAGCAGAATAAACATGGTCCTGTTATATGGATTAAGCAACAGCTTTTGAGGTTTAAGCCACAAGAACAATAGTGATTATTGTACCTTTGTGGCTCTACACCTGTGACTATTGTTTGAATACATGTGGTGTTGTTTAGGACCAGTAATCCCAAAGCAGAGGCTCAATGGTTAGCACCTACCAGTGCTTGTTCCTGGGTTCAATTCCAGCCTGGACATCAACTGCATTGAGTTTGTATGTTCTCCCCATGGATTTTCTCTGGGAAATCCAGTTAATTGAATTTTGATTCTTTTGGCCCTAGACATGTCCACAATTAATAATGTAAAACTTTTCCCCAGTCTGCATTGGGAGAACTTGGCAGCCGAGTAGCTGGAGAGAATCAGATAAATAGAAACTCTACATCAAGGGTTTTTACCCACAGTAAGTACTTTAAATGAGGTCTTGTTGTTGAAGGTTCTTTTAAGATTTACATTGTTCCTAGATCTGTTTACTAAACTGTATTTAAGTCCATTCATTATTCTACAAATGCACTGAAAGTACCATTGACAACACTGAGAAAGTTCCCATTGCAGATCAAAACATATTCAAACAGTTTTCTTATTCACATCAATATATTACAGATACTTTTTATATTTACCAAACACCCATGGTTGCATTAGACAAACTAATATTTATCTTAGTTTCATAATATGCATTTTGGTTGTAGCCAATTTTAAACGAAGAACGGAGATAGGTCAGTGGGAATGGTCCCAATATGTGTTATAGTATAGAAACATGGGGAGCAAACTCCACTTCAGAATAAGGTTCTTAAGATGTTCAATGTAAAATATAATTCATGAGGTCCCAAAATATACTTTAATCAGCCACCTCGGTCAAGTCGTTCATACCTCAGGGCATCTTGCTATCTATCCAAGTAAGCACACAAAAGTGTCCCCCTGCCATCATAAATTGTTTGCACAGAACAGATAAGAGCAATCTGACTTCAGGGCCCTATAACAGACAAAATAAAAATAACTCTCTGTAATCAGGCTTGCTTTGCAGTGTCATCACAAACAGCTATTCTATGCAGCATTTCCCTTATACTCCTGAGGGTCCGTCACTATGTTGTCCACACATATATCCCACTCTGTCATCCATCCTGCAAACCCTGCACTGCAAACTGATATCCCTGTTCAATTAAGTTATGCATTGTTTCCATTGCCCTGTAGGGGCATATTAGTTAAGATGTCATTGGCAGTAAACAGCCACAAAGGAAGACTGTAATCTTACATAAAAATGGCCTCATGAAAAATGTCCAGAGATAAGAGTTCATATTGTAAAGCAACATAGATTCACAAACTTCAAAATTCATATATTACTATTTAATCTGCATATGCGTACGTACTGTGGAGAATACAAAAATGGCACTAAAGGAGACTGCTTGGGGCTTTAAAATAGAACCAGTAACACCAGGAAAAATGCTACCTATATTTGTGTTTCTCGCTGTCTCACCTCTGTAGAAGTCAGATTGGACTAGGCTGGGGTTAGTTGACTTAAAGCACTAATAACTTCCAAAAGAAATTACATTTCTCTTTTTTTTTTTAATGGCAGTTCTTCAAATACAGAGCTTTTACAGAGCTTTTAAAAATGTTATCTTTTGAAGTTAGATTCATGAACTTTCTAGTTTTCTTTCTGTCTTTGCATACAGTGGTTACAATTGCTACTGGACCCAATTCCCCTGGGTGTCCTGCTACTTTAACACAATGGATGCGGTCTTGGTAAGTGTCTATAATTTGATCCGGGAGGGACAGGAGGGTGCCTTGTGTTGATCCCATACATTCCAACATACAGCCTTGCAGGCTGTTTTTTCCATTGGTATCCTTCTTTAAAAGGGAATGGAGAGATGAATGCTATTCTGCTGAGAGGAAGTACTCTAGAACAACCATGGCATCAAAGGGACTGAATATAGGCCATGTAATGCTGGTTATTGTTGGTCACTTTGTATCATTATGTTGATGTTTGTATCATGAGATGCTTGTGTTCACTTGGCTTTAGAACTGGAACTTTTTATTTAAACTTAGAAGAAAACTGATTGATTAACTGAATGGGCCAACAGATAGTCTTCAAGGAGGTACTGCCAAAAACACTTTTTAGGAAGGACAATTGTGCCCAAAACTTGATAAGTATTTACAATAAGTGGATAATTAATTTACCATTGCTCAGTACAACTTGGTTCCTCCCTCTTTGTTTGCAATAAGCAACTTGATGTCTTTATGGTATTGTGCACTGCCCAGTGAAAAGTTTGCTAAAGTCTAAAGGAGAAATTTATTAAACTCGGAAAAGATCATTTTCACTTTTCTGAGTTTAATATTTGGGCGAACACCCGGAAGTTTCTCGCAGTAAGTATCGCGAGATTTGTTGCGATCGATACTTGCCGTGAGAAACTTTGAATATATCCATTGAAAGGGTAGCCATATTTTACATTAGTGTAGTATGGCTTTACATTACTGTAGTATGGCTTTACATTACTGTAGTATGGCTTTACATTACTGTAGTATGGCTACCTTTCCATGGACATATTCAATAGAAAAAGTTTCTCACAGCAAGTATAGATTGCAACAAATCTTGCGATACTTACCACGAGAAACTTCCCAGTGTTTACCAGATTAAACTCGGAAAAGCTGAAACGGCTTTTTGCCGAGTTTAACACATTTCGCTCTTAAAGTCTGGAAATAAATTTTCCCCGTATACAAGTCTGAACTGACAGCTGGTTTGCTAAGGCTTTTTCCTAACCTCAGATCAACATGAAGGTGGGGTTGGATAGGTTGACCTTAATGAACATTACATTATATTTTACTCAGCCTTACAAACTATGCTACTTTAATAGATAACAGTGCCATTTCCAATTTTTTAATAGCTATTGAAACATACAAAGCACATATTTTTCAAGAATTAAAAACGGACATTTCTTTTTCAGAAAAGAAATTTTAGACCCATATTATTAACCTAATATCCAGATTACACAGTTAATCACCTTTCAGCCCAAAGTAAAATATTGCTTTGAAACATTAGTCTATTCTGTATTATGTCTAAAAAAATGTAGATAAATCTAGGCGCTCCTTTTCATCAGATAAGCCACAATATATTGTATAATTTATGCATTTGTTTTCTGTTATTAAAATGAATTGATACTACATTGTCTGATGTACAATCATTGATTTTCATACCGCTCCACTAAACCTGAATATAAAGGTTTTCTCTATTTTTTCCCTTTACAAAACAATAAATTAAACATAGTATGGAATGCAAAAAGGTTATTTTGAGACATCTAATATTTGAAGATTTAATTCATTTTCCTAGTGTATAAGACACAAGGCTATTAAATTTTTTAAAGCAGTGATCTCCTAAAGTCTCTACTTTACGAGGGCTTTCTTCATAAAGATAAATGGTTTCTTTGCCAAATCAAATGCAGATTTGAAACAAATTAAGTTAATGTTCAACGGTACAAGGTAGAATGGATGAGAAGACTGTTTTATTTTGCATTGTAATAACCATATGCACCTAAATCAATAGCTGTGGAAAAAAAGGCAATAATACCGAACAACTGCAGGAAATGAAATATAGGAATATAAGCGTAGAGCAAGATTGTAAAAGTGAAAGGATTTGTATTGGAATAATGACATTTCATTAAAAAGGGAAGGAGCCATATTGAATATCGGCTCATGCCAGTAAATTTCGCTTTGTATAATAACGCTTGAGAGGAGTTAGTTTGTTTACTGTTCCGATAATGCTGTGTTCTTTATGTGCCATTAGAATTCCAAATACAAGGAAAGCAAAAAATGCTAAAAATGAACTAGAGTTTATATGTTTGCTTTGACAATATATTTCGTGACAGGAGTTCAGAAAACAGTGCGCTTTTAACACAATGTATCCTGGGAAATAGTGGCTTTATTTTTGGAGTGTCCTACTGTATATCAACAAAGGAAAAGTGTTCATGAGGTAAATATAATCTGCCGCATGAAAACAGTCACCAATCTGAATGCCTCTAAAATGCCCTGCTGAAGGACTATTCTCAGAAACATCTAGATAAGGCCAGCTCTTTCTATTGCACCCCACCCTGACGCTGAGAGACCTTTTGCAGTTACAAATTTATAGCATTAAAATTTTTCAAAAAATTATAGCTCAATAGTGAAGCGCTGTGTGCTGAACGTACTGCGCAAAATGGGAATGTGTCATCTCAGTCTACATGCAGCTCACTGGCCTGTAGCGAATGTTACAATTTAAATTTTAAACTATTGTTATACTCAAGGCGTATAATTTATTTACCGCCAAATGATTTCATTGATTGCCAATCAAGCAAACTAATTTAAGATGGAGCAAGATATATTGATGTATATAGTTGTACTGTTTATTTCAGTGGAAAAATGGGTATGAATATGCGCGGTAGCTTTTTCTTTAACAAAATTACAATTACAAATTAAAAAAAAATACAATGCCTTGTCAACAAAATAAACTTCTACAGGAAGGAGAGTGGGAACACAAGACAAATACTGTATACTAATGGAGAGGATGTTTGGCAAAGTCTTATTGCCAACCATTGGCTAATGTTAACAAGAATCCAACTATGAGAGCTAGCAAGATCATTTGTAACAATACTGAAACATCCTTCAAAGAAGAACTAAATATTAGCTAAATCCCTTATTAAATCAATAGGACCAATAGATATCACAATGAAACTCGCTGGAATCGAACTTCACATTAATAAGTTATGAGCTCCTGAATCACATTGTTACCTAACAGTAGAAGACATCCATTCTGCTGTTGTAAAGAAGATCTAAAGGCTCCTTTGTCAAGGTAGCAATTCTTCAGGGGAGGGTTAATATATTTACCAGACTATTTATTTTCCTCAGGGCTGCCTCCTGCTCTGTGTTAAGTCAATCTTCTTTTCTTCAATTCCAGTGTTGCAATACCCTATAGGTTCACACCTCCTCTTTAGCATCACTGATGTGAGCAAACTCTAAAACAATACTAATGTATTTTGAATACTATTTCAGTGATGCCAAAAAAATAAGCAGGAAGAGAGGGGGATCACAGCGCTGGATTTGAAGAAAAGATGATCAGTTTTAATACAGAGCATGAGTAGAAAAGTAAATTTAGTAACCACCTTAAAAATCACCCTCTTGACAAACAAGCCTTTAGTTTTTCTTTAAACACACTGACCCCTCAGAAACTTCACTCTATAAAGTCCTTTGCTGCAGACCCTATTGAGTGAGTGCCTGAGAGTACAAGGTATCCATTTTGCTGTTGTAGACATGCTCCCCCTACGCATGTCTCAGACTTATGGAGCACCACTTTATGTGCATGTGCACAGGTAATTTACCTATTCATCAAGCGCTGGAGTCTGTCTCAGTAGCAAATTTGACAAGGTATATTGTTTTGCAATTTCCAGATTGTCTTTTCCAGACTGAAGTGGCAAGTCATGGGGCTGGTGGCACGGCTCCTGATGTTCTGAATGACTACGCCACACTGCGCAAGAGACAGCAGACGTAACTTCGCTATGAGAATCCTCTGTAACATCTGAAGGCATCAATGCCATATACTACAGTGTACAGTTCTGTAAACTGGCTGGTGTTTTGGCAGTTTTTACTCTGTGCCCATGCCATGCGTATCTTGGGAATCTAGTAACACTCATGTCAGCAATACTAAGGCTTTACTATGAGCAGGATGGAAGTCCCATCTAGTTCTTGCCTGCCTCCAATGTAACACTTTTATCTCAAAACAGAGTTGACCAAACATTTCTGTGTGACGTTTAGCTATGGTGTGAGACTGAGTAAAACCAGGGTAAAGGAATGCTTCATTTGCTTCTTCTTGAACCCTATGGCTCTGTGCAAACACAGATGCAACTTTGGTGACAATGCATAATAATCTACTGCATGTTGTGTTAATATGCAATGTTCAAATGCATGTCAGTGCACTGCAGTTTAATGCTACCCAGTGCCAATGGGTGTGTATTTCTTTAGAAAAAAAAAAACACAGTTGAATTTATGAAAAATAATCATGATTTTTTTCACTGTTTCACAAAAAATTGGGACCTCCAATTAAAATAAATGTCAAGGACTGCAAAAAAAGGGGTAAACCTGGTAAAAACCTGTAATGTTCTGTGGCAAAAATAAATGAAAACTTTGAAAAATCTGTATATATATATATATTTATCAACCTAGGCCAATGATTTGCAACCGGGGTTCCCCGGAACCAGCCAGTGGTTCCGCAACACCTGCGATACTAAGGTTACGGGATACGGTCCCAATCACTGTCACACAATACCAATGTCAACGATCGGGACGTATCCCGGCTAACCTTACATGAGTTAAAAGGCAGCCTTGGCTCCTCCCTCCATGACCTGCTGGGTATGTAGAATTGCTCTGAGGCTCAGATACATTCTTAAAGGTGCAGGACCTTTATATTAAAGGGATGTCACGGATGCTGCTGGCACTTACAAATCTAGTCTGCCTTCCTCTTACAGAGCACTTCTGATTTCTCATATATTTCTTGTTGATACTAGAACAGCAGGTGAAGGATGCTTTCTGAGGCTCAGAGCGATTCTTCATACCCAGCAGGGTTTCTTTAGGGGTTTCTTTCTTTAGGGGGTTCCGCCAGAAATCAGGGATTCTTTAGGGGTTCCCCTAGAAATCAGGGATTCTTTAGGGGTTCCCCCAGAAATCAGGGATTCTTTAGGGGTTACCCCAGAAATCAGGGATTCTTTAGGGGTTCCCCCAGAAATCAGGGATTCTTTAGGGGTTCCGCCAAAAATCTGACAGCACAAAAGGGTTCCCCTGAAGAAAAAAGGTTGAAAAACACTGACCTAGGCAAAACCTGACATTTTCAGTCGAAATGAAATGATCAAATTCATTTGAGTTAATGTAGTCTGAAATATCCAGGATTATTAGTAATGTATACATTTCATGTTCCATTTAAGATATATATTAAAAATGGCAACAAACATCCTTTCCCTACTTTGGCATGAAGTATCTTAGCAATCATTAATGTCGATTACAATATTTTCATTTCATTGCTCTCTGTTTTATTCTGGAATATTTACTATTTGTGACCTAAACTCTATTTTACTGCTCTTGTAAGTCTAGTTTAATGTTGGATTCTAGTTAGCTGGAATCCAACATTAAATACATGTCTTGATTCCCATGTATTAGGTGATATTAGCCAAAGGTTATTTCTCTTCTTTATAAAACCTTTCATACCACAACTGCCCACTGCCACCTTTAAAAAAGAAATGTCCCTTTTTCTAAATCCAGACATGAGTCATCCAGGCACCAAATTCAGATCTTCCACATGGTTCTGTTAGCAGTTAAGGCTGACCTTAAAGGACCAGAACAACCAAAGAAGTAAAAAATCCCATTTGGATAAACGTGGCAGTTGTTTAAATACAAAACGTATACAAATGTTATCTTTGAAGTTGAATTTATGAATTCTTTTGGTTTCTGTCTGTTTTTATACTTTTTGTTAAATAAATTTTTTATATATGTTACGCTATGATGGGACCTCTCCTGTTTTTATGACTTAAGATCTACACATTCAAGTTGGATATTTGAGTCTGGTAATCTTTGGAACGATTGGATATCATTTGGATCACTGTTTTGGAGTACTATTCATCCAGTTGTTGGTCTATATTGGGACCACTATATGTGCGATGTTTTCTTTGATCTGGTGAGAGTTCCCTGTATTAGAGTGTGCTTGGCACTTGTGTTCACTTGGAGGTGGATTATTTTCCGATTTCCACTAAATCACTGATATCGTCACTCTTTTAAATCAACCTGTATTGGTGGTTGCTTTACTTCATCTTTACATGTTTTTTATATGGTAATGCACTATAGTGCGAATCTTTATTGCGCTTTCTCCCACAGAGTTATATATTCTTAAATAGACCTCTTCTAGTCATATTATTTTCAATTACCCTTTGGACAGAACATGTCTGTATGTATAATTTTATTTATAAAGCGCCACAAATTTACATAGCGCTGTACAATTCAGCAGTACAAGTACAAAACAGACAAGGGAAAAGTGCATTAAACAATACAAGTAAAATATAGGGGTGTAACGATTCATCTATTTAATCGATGTATCGATTTATTTTCCAACG
>WMED01024278.1:0-11264 GCA_019650415.1 Pipa parva | reverse complement strand
GGTAGGGAGAGGGAGACCTATAGCTCCTGTGTAATAAACAGGGGGTAGGCAGAGGGAGACCCATGGCTTCTGTGTAATAAACGGGGTAGGGAGAGGGAGACCTATAGCTCCTGTGTAATAAACTGGGTAGCCAGCAAATCCTTCTTCCTTTTAGTGCCAGAGACAGTAGTTTAATTCCAAATACTTAAATAAACAACTGACATAATTCTCTTTCCTAATCCATTCACCTGTTCAAAGCTTGTCATACACTAAGAGTTTTCACAAGATATATCAGCTAATTAAATTTTAAATATAAATCTTTAGTAGATCTATTCATATTTATATAAATCTTTAGCAGATCTACTGACAGGTATATGCTATTTTAGTTGAGTCATTTATTGTTTTCTACACATCAGTGTTTATTATTATCTGTTGTGGTTGAATTTTAAGCTAAGTTCTTGAAAAATTGTATTGTGTATGATTGACTTTAGGCAGGATTTAAAGTATGTCTAAACCAATAGCGGGGGTTGTGTAATAAATACTCTAAATTTAGCCCATTGTTATCCTGATTTATTCCTTGCTCTGCACTGATTCTGTTTTTAATCCACTAATGAAATATAACTTTTAATGTTAAAATACTACTGTGCAGCCCCAATGATTCCATTATTATTTTTTAATTTATATTGTCTATTATCTATCACTTCTTTCTGCAAACATTGTTTAACCATTCACATCAGTTTGTGTTCTCATTGTCAGACATTGATCTACATATAGGTACACATGCATTTGGGGCAATCTCAGTTATAAACAGGGCTTTTTTTGTAGGAAAATGGTGGGGCTCGCTGCAAATCCTCAGAGGATATGAACAATGCGTAGAGTGATTGGGGTGCACCAAAATGCCTTAGGAATCCAAAAGAAAAATGTTGTGCACTCCCAATAAAACGAAAATTTATTAGAAAAAAGTCATAAAAGCAGCTATTGCGCGAAACGCGTCAAGGGGCACCTGAGCGTTTCTGTTTGATTTTAATTTGTTGCGTTCACTGTATGTTCCTGCTTTTATGACTTTTTTCTAATAAATTTTCGTTTTATTGGGAGTGCACAACGTTTTTCTTTTAGGGCTTTTTTTGTGATGGTACGCGCCGGTACGGAGTACCGGAAAATATCTGACAGTCTTTAATTAATTAATGTTGGGGTTACAAATAAATGCATTAGGAATAATGAGAAATTAATTAATGTGTACCGGAAAATATTTTTTTTACAAAATGAAAATACATTGATACATACAATACACATACTGTCTTTATAACAGTTATAAAAGATTTATTTATGAATGTGTAATAATTTAGGTTAAAATGACACTTCCTTTTTATTTTGTTAGGATTTTAAGAGAGCATCATGAATATGTTTTATCCAAAATTCAATTTAAAATAGTTACAGTGGGTAGATCTTTTGTATATGAAGCAAATTAAGCATTCTTGTTATCAACAAAGACATATGCAAATAGAAAACAATAGTAAATGAGGCTTGCTTTAAATGCAACTTTTTTATTTGTACTAGTTGGGATAATGCTTAGGTCAGTCTAGGTGAGACACTTTTGTATTTTGGTGCTACTGTCCTCTTATAGCTTAATCCAATGTTGAAAGGGCTATCAAACTGCAGACTTGATATTATATAGTTGAAACATCTCTGCACTGTCTAACAAAAAACAGCGATCCTGAAATGCAATATAGTCTAGTTGTCTATAGTCTGTGTGTCTAGTTCCAGGTATTATCCCTGTATCTCACCCCACAAGGGTAAACTTATAAAATATAGTCTAAAATAAGTAAGTCTAAAGTGTCCAGTCCTGTAAATGGTGTCTTTTAGTATCTAGAACCTTGAAAAATACTCCAGATTTAGGGGATTATTCTCTAGAGTCCGAATTTGACTGTCAAATTATCAGTGTATCCCATAGAAAATCCGCAACTGTGACAATATTCACATTATAAAGACACTTGTCCCAGTAGTGTAAAGAAAAAAAAAAAAATAAAACTTGCGTGTCAGTCACAGATAGAAAGGTTATGCTGTGGTTATGACGATATCCAGAAGCCGATGCAGAAAACTTTTTTACATTTTCTAGCAGCATCCAGAGTAATGAAAGCTAACCTCTGGCTGCTATGGGTTGCCAGACCCTTGGTAATAATTGTACCTGTTGATATATTCTCCTAATTGTATTTCCAAAATGGTAAGAATATTTTAATTATACTCTATTGTAAAAAAAAAATAAAAATTAGATTTAAGTTGGCTGTTTGGGCAAAAAACACTTCTCCTTTCTGAATCTCCACCCTTAGTAAATGTTTCCACAGAATTACATCATACCAGGAAAATAAATAAGTTTATTAAACATGTCATGGAATATGGCTGTGTAACCCATTCCAGGAAATATTACTTCCTTTTGAAATGTGTCCAGCCATTAGCACTGTATTCGTGGAAAGACCACTCTTGCCTTTCACCAATTATCTTGAAGGTCAATTACTCAAACTGCCTTATTTCAAACTTGTAAGATTTTTCTCTCCTCCTGATTTTGCTTATTTCTTACTATTTTGGAAATCTTGTGAATTTTAAGTGTAGTCCAAAGATGTCAGTCCCACAGCACTGCACATTAACATTCCACTGAGCACAAGTTTTATGTATGGTTCAGCTTAGCAGTATTCTGCAAAACTTAGACCATTTAGCAGAGAGCAGGATATAGTGCTGGAGAGTCAAACCTCTATCTGTAAGTATTTCCCCACTTGAAAATCACCCCTAGATAATACAAGCTTTTGTTTTAATTCTTTGAAGAACTAGAGCTGGTTGCAAATTGAACAGAATCTTGAGACTTTAGCAAGTCTGCTCTGCAACAGTGGAACACTTGCTGCTTTGATGTCAGTGGTTGAGGCAGCAAAGGGAATTAGTGCTGACAGTTTATATGCTGCATATGCAGGGCAACCTTGAAGTCTTTATGTGCATGCTCCAGCAGTCGATGCTACACTGCTGGATTGTTCAGCTGGGACATTAGCAGGCAGGATGAATAATGAATGTAGAGCAGTGTTTGGGAGTATTGTACCTAAAAGGGAACAGGAATGATGCCTGTTTATGGGGGGGGGGGGGGGGGGGGGGGGGGGGGGGGTTGTATCATCCAGTCATCCAGGCTTTATCTCATAAATTGTTATAATTTTCGATTAGTTGCATAAGCCTCTGTACTATGCAATGTTTCATGTTAAGTAGGAATGTAAGTAAAAAAATGTCATTTGCAGCACCGGGAAAGCTTAATGGTGTGTTTTACATTCTAATGACCCTACCATTACTTGTATTTTTAATCTTGCAGGCTGTATGAGTACATCAAGCGTATTGCCCAGTGTGGAATGCACCCAGAATATCCTCTTACAGGCTTTGCTCAGCCTCCCACATGGGTTGGCATTGGGTCCCACACTTTCACAAGAGAAGGGCATGGGACTTTGGTGTGTTGGGAATGCACTGCAGAGTGGATCTCTTCTTCCACTACCATGTTCTGATATTGATGGTGTATCACCATCATCAGAAATTGAGGTGAGCAGACATCAAACTACATGATTTATTAAGATGAGTCATTACTTTCTACTGTGTGATTCTTGTCTTTTTTTTTTTAAATACAGGATGTCCCAACCTCAGAGATGCCAAAAGCCACCAGTTGGTTGAGGTATGTACAGTAAGTCAACCAAAATGTTCAAAACAGAGTTTCCTCCAGCAGCAACTTTTATGTGTCCCGACAAGTTGTTCCGAGTGCATGATACACATACTAGTACTTTTATCCTTCTTCGTTTTTTTTTTTTTCTCTATAAACAGCTCCCTGCTTTGCACAAGTTATGATGTTGCAGAATGAAATTCCACTAAAGGCCTGCTAGTAATTGTCACTGTGTCCTGGCGGAGTAGCGGGCATGCACTGAATCCATTTTTGTATTTGGCATGACCAAGAAATTCTGTTTGAATATCAATCTGAGTCTGAACCCTGATTTGCAGATTGGAAACTTATCTTTTTAACAGACCACCTACTCTGGTGAGGGGAAAAAAAGTCACATAGGCAGCAAAGGTCATAGGAATGATATTTTAAATAAATCCATGCAAGTTTGATGAGGAAAGGTCACCCTAATTCTTAACAGGTCTCATTTGTACATCGTGTGCTTTTAGAATTGTTGTTTAATTAATTTCTTTGGCGTTTTTTTTTTTTAGGTATGTAAAAAGTAACTCAAAGAAACATAATGTAAAGTTCTGTGTGCTGAGAGGTGCCGTGCATCTCCAGGTGATCAAAGCCATCCATCCAGGGTCAGAACTTCAGATTCACCAGCCTGTGCAACTAGAAACAACACCAATATCGTCATATGTAGAGGAAAACAAGGACAGTCGAGATGTTGAGGGTAACCAACCCCCTCATTTTCCACTGCCCCCAGAAGAATCAGTGGTGACACCCCAGCCAGACACATCATGTACAGCTGGAACACCAAAAGTAGAGAGGACAGTGGCAGCGGAGACAGCAGAACAAGAGATCATCTTAACCCCAATAACTCCTGAACCAGAAGGAGCAAAGCTGTCATTTGGCCTTAACCCTACAATTTACCCACCCACCAATATAACACAGGGGAAAGTAACTGTGGAGGACCGACTTGGAGAATCAAAAAACATAGGTTTGTATTTGGAAGACATTCTACTAAGAGATGTCCCTTTAATCTTAATTTGATTGATTGGGTGGAGTGGGAGTGCCCCTTTTTAAGATGGGTTTTCAACTCATTCTGAAACATATAATTTGGGCTCCCATCCTGTACATTTGCTACACACCAGGCTTTGGTCGGGTCAAACATTTCAAGCGCTGATATATTTTAATCAAACTGAAGTGAAACCTTACTAGGTAAATATGGATTTGGTTTTATACTAAATTTATGCAAAGTATTTAGACAAAACCAAAAAACATGTATCCGGTGCATCCCTAAATCATCTGGTTTTCTTCTTCTTTTTCTCTTTTCCACTACCCATGTATTCATTTGTCATTTTTTTAATTCATCTCCAAGATGTTTTACCTCTCTGTCTAAATATTCACCCTCCTTTTTATCATTCCCCTTTCTTCTACTACTCTGTTTCTCTCCACACCAACCACACTTGGTTATGGTTTTTTACTATGGTCATCTGCTCACCTCTACTTTTCTTTCTGTTATTTCTCTCTCTGCTCTTCAGTTGGTTTAATGACTCTGCCCATAATTCAGATCCCTTTAATTGGCCAGAAATGAATCCTAAGCCATTCTGCAAAGAGTCAAACAGCTTCATTCATGCAGAGTTATATAATCTGCTATGTTGTAATCTCCTTTCTTTCCAGTTCTCTACATTCACCGTCTTATATTCCTTTAGTAGTAGCAAAACTTTAACTGGATATGTCTTCCTGAAATTCAGCTCTAATTCTCCTGCTAACTTGTCCAGTGCAGCACCAGATGGCAGAAACTGTATGTGTGGTGCATACAGATTTATTTTAATAGTAAGTCCAGAAAATGAAATGAATCAGAAGACCTTGAAAGAGATTGGATCAGATTCAGCCCTACAAGGCTGCATCTGTTTTACTGCATAGTGGGCAGAGGAAATGGAAATGTTCCTGGCCAACTAACAGGTCTGCTGGTTCTGATGCCCCCCATAATTCTCCATTCCAACCTTTGGGGTTCTAGATTACCTTTATCTGGGTTTCATAAATTTGTTAATATTTCTGTTAATCTGCTAATCTCTTAAGTAATTTTTTTTTTTTTTTTAAGGCAAAGATCCCGTTGACTATGAATCTAGGAAACAAGATAGAGTCGTGCGGGATGTTCTAGAGGTATCTCAACATTCCCAGATACTAGTTAACCCTCCAGGCCAGAAAGCATCATCTCATGATCAAAATAAGAATGATAAAGAAATACAGGAGTGCCAGAAATACTCTAAAATAAAGTCATCCAAAGAAAAACCTCAAAGAAAATCAGCAAATTCATTTGCAACAGACGCCAAGTCACTGGTGGATGTCGATCAAGAGAAGAAACCACTGAGGAAGAGATCAAAGCTCAGAAAATCTGAATCAATGGGGAATAAAGAAGAAGCAATTCAAAATACAGATGTGGGTAGGAAATGTGAGGAGGGAAGTGTGAAAGATATGCAAAAGACCTTAGAGAATAAAAGGAGTAAATTTCAACCTCAAACAGAACGTAGGTTTACCTGTAAAGATTGTGGCAAGAGTTTTTTCCAGCTGGGACACCTAAAAAGACATAGCTTCACCCATAGTGGTCACAAACCCTTCCTTTGCACAGACTGTGGTAAGTCTTACAGTTCAGAGGAAAGCTTTAAAGGTCATTTACTCTCTCACCAGGGACTCCGCCCATTCCAGTGTACACTGTGCGACAAAGCATACGGTACGCAGCGGGATTTACGGGAGCATGCTGTTTTGCACACCGGCCAGCGCCCTTACCGATGCGATGGCTGCGGTAAAAGCTTTGCACGGCGACCCACCCTTCGTATCCATCGAAAGAAATACTGTACTTACACTTCCTCTGGCAACCTGAAGGATTCTCTTCAGTGTCCAATGTGCAACAAAGAGTTGGCCAACAGCTGTTCATTGCGCAACCACATGCGCGTGCACACAGGAGAGAAACCATTTACCTGCTCAGACTGTGGAGCTGCTTTCCGTCACAAGAACAACCTGAAGATTCACAAGCGACTCCACACAGGCGAGAAGCCATATAAATGCAGTTACTGTGGAGATGCTTTTCCCCAGCAGCCAGAGCTGAAGCGCCACCTGATCATGCACACTGGAGAGATGTACTTGTGCACCATCTGTGGGAAGGCACTAAAGGACCCTCATACATTAAAAGCACATGAACGGTTACACACCGGGGAGCGCCCATTCATATGCCAATATTGTGGAAAATCATACCCTATTGCCACCAAGCTCCGACGTCACTTGAAATCCCACCTTGAGGAGAAGCCATTCCGGTGCCAGTTTTGCGGTATGGGATACTCTTTACAACATAGTCTAAAGCGGCATTTGCGTACCCACAAAGATACAGAACTGAAACTTACACCAGGTGATTCAGTTGAGATGGCATCTAGGAATTTGGGGTCTGAACCCACTCTGGTGTTTGTCCAGATGATGGATTCTGCAGAAACTGAAGGTCAGGAAGAGGTGGTTGTTGCTGAATACTCAGAGCCATCTTCTTCTCATAGTCCTCCAGGTGTACTTCTCCCTGCGCACTCAGAAATACTTGCAGTTCCCTCTGAACCCACCAATGAAAAGAGCATAGTTCTGCACAAGGAACTTGACTCGGTGGTATTAATAGTCCCACATGCTCTTGGGTTTAGCACAGTGGCCGAGGAAGTTGAGGTGGAATCTGGAACGTGAGATGGAAGCATCTTTGATTGTATACAATGTGAAGATCTCAGTCTTAGCAGAACATTCAGAGAGCAGTGAGATTAGATTCTTCAGAGTGCTGTGTCTTTGTCTGTTACTGTATGAGAGTAAAAATGTCTCTCAGCTAAAGTCCAGTCCCATGACATCAAAGTGGAGAATAAATTTGGCGTGCTATACAGAAATCCTGCATCCCTTATACACTATAAATAACAATAATTACAGGGCTGTGATTTTTTAATACAGATCTATGAGATCACCAGCTTTTAAGCTCCCAAGCAAAACAATTCACATTTTCTGTGCCAGCTTTGTCGTTAAAGGGGTTGTCTAACTTGTTGATGGGAGCATTAACGGAGAGTTTGCTTTTGGCCTTTGTTTAGGTTAATTTACACTAGCCGCTGGAAGAACATCTAAATGTAAACAAGAACAAAAAAGTTAAATAATTAGAAAACTGCAAGACCAATTGCATACTGTTTTACAGTATAATTATCCACAACATGCCAAAAATATAGTCCCCTTTAACTGTTCAAAAAGGCTAGATTCTTACTAGAATACAAAACTAGTAAGTGCAATGTCACTTTAAAAAGAAAATTCATCTGTCCAGGGGGGTTATTCACTAAAGTGAGAATTCGACTGTTGAATTCTCAAACAGAGGATTCTCTTAGCAAATCCGTGACCTTGACAATTTCCCCATTGTAAAGTATTGACTGCGACAAATTTAAAATTTTCGAGTGCAACAATTTTCCATAGTAAAGTCGCGACTGAGACGGTAGTCTCATGATAAAGATGCAACTGCGACAGTAGCAGTCTATTGCTGGCGAATTCACATCTTTACACAACAATTCGGACTTTAGTGAATAATCCCCCCAGTCCCTCTGTTTACTGCTCATTTTAAGACAATGGTACCAAAAATGCGTCCACCAATCAGAATCCTGTATCAATTTTGCAATTCATTTATTTGGCTGCTGATAAATTAATGCTGTATTTGAACACCTTCACCAAATATAATAAATTATTTGCGGCTTCCGTTGAACAGGAAAGTGTTTCAGCAAAAAAAAAAAATTGTGAAGTTCATTTTTAAACATTAAAAATGATCAAGAAAAATTAAATTTAACCACTACTAAAGCATAATACACTTTATGCATTTAATTTTTTTGTACATTTCGTATGCTGATTTCTTTGCGGCAATCTTGCTGCCTGTTAAAATTCAACGAGCAGAGCAAGCCTTAAAGCAGATTTAGATTAGAATTCTGCTCCTGCTCTTCTTGCCAAATTTCAACAAAAGTGTATATTTTAGACTTAAGGGGTTATTCATTAAGGTGTGAATTCGACTGTCGAATTTGCAAACCGTGTATTCCCATAGCAAATCTGCGACAATTTCCCCATTGTAAAGTCGCTACAATTTTTTAATGGTAAGATTGCGACAATCTTCCCATAATAAAGACTCGACTGTGACAGTAGCAGCCTAATGTGACTGTCTTTATCTGGCAAATTCACACCTATACGCAACAATTCGGACTTTAGTGAATAACCCCCTTAATATGACAAAGTTGTTCAGGAGGGTTTATGTTCTCTGTAATCATACACACCAGATAGAATATTTGTTTGGCCTAAACTATTCTTTTTGCATGGATTTGGTGCCATACCACTTAAGCTTGTTGTGTCCCAGATGTTGTAGGTCATGTCTCATTGGAACAAATAACCTATATAGACCCTTGACTTACAATGACAAATCTGAATACATATTGCGTAACAAACTTTCATAAAAGCTTGTTGGTGTGTGTTTACACATACGGGCTCTCTATGGTATCATCATTAAAGCTTCTCCCACGCCACTAAGTAAAAAATGTTGTGTGCTTGTTAAATATTTACAAAGCAGAGGAACAGTTTATTGAGAGCTCAGGCAAGGGGAGAAGCTGGGATGTTGTTCCTGGTTTCATCCACTTGATTTCTGCTTGACAATAAATAGAGTTTGCTAAACAGTCATTTGCCTGGCTCTTTTTTTTTGTTGTTGAAGCTTACAGGAATTACTACTGTCAATACCCCTTTATTATTCAATAGTTAATAGTTCTAGATGTTTTTTTCTCTATTAAAACAGAAGATCCCATCAATGCACTGTAGGGCTTCACTTCAGGAAATATCATCGATGCATCTTAGAATCTAGAGTGATTGAACTAGTTGAGCAAATAACCACTATTTTACTAGGAAACATATAATGCAGAGCAAAGGTGGCCTCTTGAATCAAAATGACTTGTAACTGTGTGTGTGTGGCCCTTAAACTGGTTAATGCTCAATGGTCTAAAAAGTTGAACTAATTGTATATTATCTTAGATAACATCTATCTACATCCTGTATTAACTGTTTTTTGCTACTGAAGGTCTTCAAACGTTGGTTGGTTGGTTGGTCAGATGTGCTTGGACACGTTACATATTTAAAAGGCAAAAAATAGTTTTTATGATCTGCACCATAAATGCACACTGAAACAAGTAGTCAATGGCTGGTCTGCGTACTTGTCATGTTACATTATTAAATTATATTTTTAGTGTTTTTTTTTGTTTTTTTTTTAATTCTATCATTTAAATCAGTGGTTCTCAACCTTTTGACGTCACGGTGTGACGTTTAGCCCGAACTTCCTCACGTACGCGCGTCACATGGTGACATTCGGGCGAAACGTCATCACATACACGCCTCACGTGGTGAGGTTGGGGCGAAACGTCATCACATACGTGCGTCACGTGGTGATGGTTTAGGCCGACGTCACTCCGCAGGAACCCTTATAAGAAGGGTCCTGCGGGCGCTTCTGGGCTCAGCGGCGGTTCTCGACCCCCAGGTTGAGAACCACTGATTTAAATAAAGGATAATAATTTTTATAATCCGTGTAACTGAATATGTCAGGTGTCCATTTTTGGGATACTTCTTTTCTTTGTGTATTTTCAATTCTAGTTCCATTTATGCCCATTAAGCACCCTAACACCCACAGTTAGGGGACACAGTTATTGAACACTTTATTTGTGCTCTGTGTATATATTAAAGTTTAAATATTACACAGAATCAACATAAATGTAGGCTAGAGAAAGTAGTAAGGAAGACCAATAATAAGATATATCTACAGTATGTGTCACATAAATTGTGTTGAAAAATTATACTTCATATTTTTTCGGCAGTAAATCCAATATCTTTTGAGGCACTGCAGCCAGCCCCCTTAGTATGATTTTATATTACTTCTTGAGTGGTACATTGTGGTTATAAGAGACTGCTGGACAGAGCACAGAGGTTGTGTATTTATGACTATCAGCAGAGAGTGCGGAGGTTGTGTATTTACAACTTGGTAGAGAGTGCTCAGATTATGTGTTTACGACTGTTGGTAGAGACTGCGGAGGTTGTGTGTTTATGCCAGTGGGGCATACAAAGTATTTCAGCTTGGGGCCCTTGCATGTTGTATACTGCTAACTATAGTGTATTGTTCTGACATACTGTATCATCCCATTCTATTGTGCTGACATTAATTTATTACATTATGTTGTTGATTTGCAGTTCCCATAATGTAGTGCAGTGTGTGCCAGTAACGGTAGACCAGCAACCTATTTCCCTGCACATAAACATACTCTGCACATTTGCTATGACCCTGCTCTTTGATCCTCTGTCCCTAATGTCAGTTCCCTCATGTCCCAAAACAAATATTTAATCTGACAGGCAATGGTGGAGAATGTAAAATCAAACTAAAGCAATGGATATACAGGGAAAGGGAACAGTGACGGAGGAACAAAAGTTACAGTATAACAGGATGGTCCCAGGGAGCTAACAGTATAACAGGACAGTGCAGGAGAGGGGTGGTATAACAGGATGGTGTAGGGGTGTTGCGGTATAACAGGATGGTGTG
>WMED01024277.1:0-11265 GCA_019650415.1 Pipa parva | reverse complement strand
CAGTTACACCAGTTCTGTCAGGAGAAATGGGACAAAATTCCTACTTCTATGAGGAGCTTGCGGAAGGAGATCCAAAACGTTTGACCCAAATAATACAGTTTAGGGGCAATGCTACCAATGAAATGTATGTGAACTTTTGACTTTGCAGAAAGTATTAAAAAATGCCTTAAAAAATTCTCTCTCATTATTCTGGCATTTGGCAAATAGAAATAATTTTGGTAATCCTAACTGACCTAAAACAGGTAAGGTTTATTCTGATTTCATGTCAGATAGTGAGAAAAACAGGCATATGTGTTTGTTTATATAGCGTATGGAAACCTCTGGTTTCAACTGTATATCTATTTAGGTTCAGCCTCTTGTATGTATATGATTTTTGGTTATAAATATAGCCATCATTTCAGGCGTATATAAAGGCAACACTGATATATTTTGTAAAGAAGTAGAATAGACATTTTTCATGCATTAATTTACTACACTACACATGAGGCATATAATACAAAAATACTATTTTATTTTGATGACAGTGTAATTTTAAAAGTGTGAATTGTGATTTTTAAGTTATTGTTTTTGCATTAAAAATAGCTGTTTTTCCAGCTGATCCCCCCAAAATGAGAAATTCTACCCTATATTGTGATAATCTTTTTAAACTATTTTTTTTTTATTTTAGCCTGTGCACTGTATATCCTTACTATGTTCTGCTACAGGAGATGTCAAAGCTATATAAATGAATATTAATATTATACTTTGAAGTGAAAATTGATTGAATTCTAGAACCTTTTTCCTCGTAGGTCAGACAAACTGGTTTAGACTGTTACAGGTTGAAATAAGTAAAACAATACTCAGGTTCAGATCTGTGTGCACTGAACCAATGTCAGTAAGCATGTATTTCATTAAGCATGTGTTTGTCAGGATCTTTTGTAGAACACTATACAAGTCTCAATATTTGCTGTTAACTGCTCTCCCATTTAAACAAGCAGTCCTTGGCAAACAGATCTTACATCTGGTGGCATTTAGAGAAATTAGGACAGCAAAGAATTGTCACTAGATCCCCCTATTTCACATACCCGACCTCACAAAAATGTTGAGACCACCCAAAGCTGTGATATATTTCACTGACAAGTCACACAGGCATTTAATTAAAAATATAATTAGAAACAGTCCTTACAGTGAAAAAAATCATTTGCACATGGAGGAAGAAATGGATGAATATGTCCAGTTAAATAAGTTCTCAGTATACCAAGAGAAAAGTTCGTTTTTTTATGGATGAATGTATCTAATTACTGGTGCCTATGCATAACTGCTGAAGTAGCAAGGTGTTTCTAATCACAGAGATGTTTTTATGGAGCTAGGTTATACACTACTACAATTTGCTACCTGCCCTATGTATAAATTTAAGTCACACTTACAACTTTTAAGCTCAGAAGGGACAAAGCATGAAAACTTCTATTGCATAATTTAAAAAAAAAAAAACTCTGTAGTCTAAAGGACCAATGTCCAAATGCAAGGGCTGAGAGAGATGAATGGATACTGAGGGTGAAATTAAGAAAATGGTTATGATGGCTTTATTTGTAAATAAGAGAAGAGATCCCAAACTCCAATTTTATGCTGAGACCTTAGTCAAATGATCTCACCTCTAAACACAACCAACTATTTAATGAGACTGTCTTAACCCACCCTTTAACCTTTGCAGATAGGATTAACTTGCACAAGGACCACAATATATATTTTTGTTGATTTTTTTTTTATGTGATGATTTGGACCCCCTCAGGTCCCTAACCCTTGGCTCAGCCAGAACCACACCAACTCTTGTAGTCATATCCCTGTTGATGAATGAGGACTCTTACCTCAACTGATAGCATAAATTGTAAACAAAAATATGATTTTTAAGAATCAACGAAAGCAGCATGGCTTTAAGCGTTATAAACCGTGCTTTAAAAAATATGAAAAAAGTATGTAGTGTGGTTCATTTAGCTATGTGGTACAGTCCAATTTTTGCCTAGGTTCTTTTTAGCACAGTGTGAACGCCTATTTGAGAGTAACAAGTCAAGAGACCTTCAATTATAGAGTTACAGCACCCAAAAATCTCATTGACGCCAGATACGTTCCTGAAATCCACCCATCCAATATCCCTCCCCCAACACCTAGGGTGACACTGACAATTGCTCACCTCAGCTGGAAGACATGAGAGATTGAAACTGCCCTGCATCCTCTCCCCACACACAGGACATAAATCCATGATCTATGATTAATAGGGTAAAAGTGTACTGAGAAAAAATAAACACAGACTAGCACAATCAGGGCAATGGTGGACCAGGTGTTCTGACAGTGTGAAAACACCAGCAAAATGCCAGTGAACCACTTCCCATAGATTTCAATGGCATCTGGATTAAACTGCATCATGACTTTTCCAGCAAGGTGCATCTATGACAAAGCACACCTTTCTTGTCTTTGCCAAGATTGTTAGCAAAGCATGATGAATCCCCTTCCTTTGTATGTCAAAGTAAAAGGTTCTCCTTGTAGAATGCCCTTCTCACATCCTCTGAGAGCACTTTTTATATATGATTATAATGGCCTTCTAATTCATGTGAAGTTTCATTAATGAGATCTGTTATTTTTTATTTTAAGTACATGTGGATAACAATAAACAGATTTGCTTGACAGGCAAGATAATTAAAGAAGAAGAGATCATTAAAACCATTTATCTAGATGAAAGGTCAGGTTGCATATTCTTCAGAGGAAATATATAGAGAGATATTTTCCATTGCAATATATCATATAGTGTCAATATATTTCACATCTCGTGTATTATTGGCTGGGATAATTCATTAAGCGCTGCGGCACCAATCTTTTTATGCATTAATGTAAAATGATGCAGTGGAGAGGGAGGATACTGTATATGTAAAAAGAAATTATTTCATTTTAATTAACAAAACAGCAACGGGAACTGTTTCATGCCAACAAAAAAAAATTAATTTTGTACACTTTTAAGCACATCATCATTTTTATGAAAATCAGCAATTTCATATCAGAAATTAATAATAATAATAATAATAATAATAATAATAATAATATTACTACTTACTATAGCTATTCATTTTACTATGGGATTTGAGGGGATTATTCACTAAAGTACGAATTGTTGCAATAAAGGTTTGAATTCGCCAGCTAAAGACAGTTGCAATAGACTGATACTGTCCCAGTCACGTCTTTATAATGAGAATATTGTCACAGTCATGATTTTACTATGGAAAATTGTCGCAGTCACAACTTTAAAAATTTTCGCAACTTTACAATGGGAAATTCTCGCGGATTTGCTATGGGAATTTGCTGTTTAAGAATTTGACAGTCGAATTCGTGCCTTAGTGAATAACCCCTTTGGTCTTGGAATGATTGCAGCTTATGCAGGGTGTTTTTAAAATAATTTCAATTGAGTTTTAAAACATCAGAAACACTGGAAATAAAAATATTGTTTTGATTGACATGCCAGTTATTCTTACATAGTAATTGTATAACCACTCGACTGGAATCCCTTTAAAGCGTTCGCTGATGTCCGCATGCAGCGCATAACAACAGCATGTGCAAAGTGATGCGAAGGATCCGGAGCTCACTTCGCACATTGCTGAATTACCCCCTTTAATTCTCTTTACCCACAGGTTTCATATTGGGTCCCCTAACACTTCACAATGTTTAACATTATTAAACCCTTTAATATACTTACTTTTTTATGATATTTTCCTCTTCTTTCCTCCAAAATGTAACCATGAAAGTCCACAAATTTTTTTTCTGTAAGTTTTGGGCTGAAGACCTTGCACCCTTTCGTAGTTCTTTGAATTCTCTCTATTGTCTATATATTTTTGTGGGGTTTCTAAAACTAAATACAGAATTCCAGGTTAAAGTTTTTGGGTAGTTATGTGCAGCCAGGTGATCACAACTCTAATAACTCCTTGCTCATTCATCTATCATTAAAGGAACACTCTGGCCTGGTCTTACTAATTAACATCCCATTCATTGTCAAAACCTTATTTAGTCTTTGGGGAAAATTGAGGTTAAAAATTTGCTAGCACAATTGAAAATTTGCTTTGCTTCCTTTTGATTAATAAGTATATAAAAAAAATATATATTTAACTATTTTTGACCATTTTACCCTTTTTTTTTTATAAATATGCCCCATATTGTGGTATAGTCTGTTTATTAAAGTAGAAAGAGATGAATTTCATCTGCTGGCACTGAGTTAGGACCTTTTATCTAATCTATAATATGTGACCTTCCATGTTAGAAGATGTCATACGTGAGGGTTTCCCTGCTTTAGCTTCCAAACTTGGGCTGGGCACACCTGTAGTCTTTTCTGTAGATCAAGTT
Organism: Pipa parva; assembly: GCA_019650415.1. Taxonomy (NCBI): domain Eukaryota; kingdom Metazoa; phylum Chordata; class Amphibia; order Anura; family Pipidae; genus Pipa; species Pipa parva. Next base: position 6,906 of record WMED01024277.1, on the reverse strand, counting down.
TGGGTAGTTCTGTTAGATGTATAGCTAACATTAGCAAGAAGGAATGCATTAGCAATCTTTTGTGTTTGTGTTACAGGAATGGTATTGGAGCTAACCATCTCTTTAAATTATGTTTTGACTTCCAGTAATAGGTATTATTCTTTTATTACCTTGCTGCACCTTATTTCTCCTTTTGACTTGCTCCTTGACCTTTTCAGTCTAGTATATACTCTAAAAGGGGGTAATTCACGATAGTGCAAAGTGAAGTGCAGAGTCCTCGCCTCACTTCGCACCGACTGATATGCGCTCGCTGATGTCCTGCACGCGGACATCAGCGAGTGCTTTAAAGGGATTCCAGTCTCGGCGAGGCAACTCTTTTGGTCTCGCCAAGACTGGAATCCCTTTAAAGCGCTCTCTGATGTCCACGTGCAGTCAGTGCGAAGTGAGGTGAGGACTCCGCACTATCATGAATTACCCCCTAATTCTACTTCCTGAAGTTCTGTGAGCTTTTCCCATGGTTTAATTTCTTATCTTTTAATCCTAATTTGGTTATGATTCTTACTAGTATCCACCTGCCCTAGCGGCAAGTTTATTTAGACCTTTGTACTTCCCAAACCAATTCAGTATCAGCTCTGCCCAACCGATCAAGACTTTAAGGGGGTTATTATCTAAAGTGAGAATTTTACTGTGAGAACCTTTCAAACTGAGTTTCAGTAATAGCTTAATAAAGGCATTTTCTAACTACTTATACTTTAAATACAATATCTATTAACAAATTAAATTGCAGGCATGGATAAATCATTGTAAAACAATATATTATGCATATTAGTTTAGAGGAATATACAGATGTAGCTGGGCTAGTTTTGGGATATAACATTTTGATGGGATTAACTTCAACCACATGAATTAAGAGAACTCAGTATAAGGGTGGTCTTTCCAATTTTACTGAGAGAAATCTCGGATTGATCTCGTGAAATTTCTTTCGACTTTAATAAATTTCGCCCATATATGATTGGAACTTTACATGCAGTTGTTTGTAGAACATACTGGTAACACATTGGAAAAAATTGATGTGTTGTGTTCAAAAGTCAAATTTAGCTTTCAAGAATTAGATAAAATTGACTCTGTTACATCTGTAATGTACTAGTTTGTTTTTGTGTGTATTTTTAGATTATTAAGATTTATATGTCCTGGGAAGTATATTAAAAAGAGCTGAAATGGAATGCTATATTATTGTAGCTCCTCCTGCATTTGTATTGCTATATGTTTGGCAATACCATTTTGAAATACAAGTACTCGACTCAAAATGCAAGTATGGTACTCTATGGCTATAATTTTAGTCTTATTTTTATTTAAAAAAAAATTCTTATAAGAAACAAATGAAGTGGTCTATTTTAAATTATTATTTTTGTATTAATACGTTTTTTAAATTTTCTGCCTTCAGAAACCTCCTTTTTTAATTTCACTTCTGTATTTAATTTCCTCATACTCTGGGAATATAAATTATATAAAGTATGTGTATATGTCAAAGCTTAAACCTGAGGTCTGGCCACAACCCTTGGTCTGCAGCAGGAAATGGTACATTTTTGTTTTGTTATGAGAATTTGTAAAATTGTTTCACACACTTATTTACAAAATGTAAATCTTAAAACAAAATATGCATTTTATATATATATATATATATATATACTGTATATACACACACACAAACATCACAAGTATCACAATACTCAATTTTTTTGCATCTGTGAACTAACAACTAACACAACCACTCTATCCTAACATATATATACAGTATATAGATGTATATCAAGAGAGAGAAAGTACATACGTTTTAGGTGGGTGTGGGAAAAATGCTGCAAAGGAAGGGAACTTTCGAAAACTTTTGCTGCCTTTTTTATCAGCAAAATAGTGAATGAAAAGAAGAGACATATAAGCCCAATCAACATTTGATGTGACCACCCTTTCTCTTCAAAACAACATCAGTGTTTCTAGGTACATTTAAGAGGCAGTACAAAACTGCCTCTTAAATGTACTGTATACACTGTTTTTGAAGAACCATATCAGGAAGATTGTTCCAAACAAGAACTAACTACATATCTTTTGTGGATTTCAATCCTCAAATCCTTCTATTCATGTAATCCTAGACAAGCTTGATAATATTGAGATCAGGGATCTATGGGGGCCGTATCATTTCCAGGACCCCTTGTTTTTCATTACATTGAAAATAGTTCTCAATGAAATTGGCTGTATGTTTGGGGTTATTGTCCTGCCCAGAATGAATTTGGAGAGAATTAGACACCTTCCTGATGGTATTGCAGGAGGGATAAGTATCTGCCTGTATTTCACATGAAGGATATCATTAATCCTGTCCAAATTCCCAAATCCCTTTGCTGAAATGCAGCCTCAGACTTGCAAGGAATCTCCACTATGCTTCACTGTTGCATGACAATATTCATTATCGTACTACTCTCCAGGTCTTTGATGAAAAACTTTGTTCTGTTACAGCCAAATATGACAGTTTTTGACTTCAGAATACCTACAGTACTGAAATTTTTTCATCCCAGTTCCTAAGTTTTCTTATGTGAATTTTTGGCTGCAATTCTTCCTTGAAGACCACTTCAGTTATGAGCTAATGCCACTTCTGGACATCTTATGGTTTTCAAGCATGATAGTCTTTCAACCTACATGTGAAAATTATGATCATTATCACCTGTTATAATTGGTTAATCATACATCTGACTATATTCATACAAAATCACAGACATTGTGCAACAAAAATGGTTTACGCTGTATTAGACCAGTTGAAGAGTAAGAAAGATGAGTACTGCAGTATAATATGATACTTTATATGGACTAACAGTAAAGAGTATAAGACAAGCTTTCAAGAAATAATCCTTCTTCCTCAGGTCAAAGCAAGTACTGAGGGAAACACAGTTTGTAATAAGTTAAAAAAATATGTGAGGCAGTCAGAGACAAAGTAAAAATCTGGAAGGGCAAGTGTAAAGGTGGTAAATAACAGTAGATAGAGGACAGAGGGATAGATGGACCGTCTAGTGGGGAGGGGGCACAGTGTGGAACTGAGGGAGAGGAAGGAAAACAATTATTTGAGAGATGTTCTCCTTTCCCCAGGTAATAGCAAGCACCAAAGGATACACTCACTGAATAAAAATAAGTGAGGCAGTCAGAGACATAGTAAACAACTAGAAGGGCAAGTGTGAAAATGGAAAACAACAGTAGAAAGAGGACAGGAGAAGACGGACCATCTAGTGGGGAGGGGGCACAGAGTGTTACTGGGGGGGAGGATGGGGGAGGAAGGAAAAACATTAATAGAAAAGTTCAACTTTGTTTTTACTGATAATGTCTAAGAAAACCAATGTCATTATTCAGTCCACAGTTCTTTGAGTCAGTCGGTTCACTTTGTTCAAGTGAAGGGCTGTGGTGTAGTATTTCTAGGGGAGCGCAAGCTACCACTTATTAGTAGAAATGTCTTCTTTCCCTGGAGTAAAACTGCATATTTACCCATTAATGGTGCGTGGTGTGTTAGTAAACACCTCTCATTTAGTATAAGGGGTATAACCAGCCAACTATTCTAATACTGGTAATACAGTGCATCAGTATCAATGTGTTACTGAGGCAGGAACACAATAATTCACACACTGATTATCAATACATACAATTATTGGATAAGTATAGTCGTAAAATTGCATGGCATTGTTGAGCTGTGACAAAGAAGATGTGAATTTATTTGGATGAATGCCACATCTCTGTATATGCCTACAACACGTGCTATTCTGTTAAACAAAACATATGCTATAAAAAGCAGGGATCGTTTATATATGCAAATAATCTTTTCCACATTTCAGTGCTAATAAAACAATTCGTTTTTTGTTTCCCATTTTTGTTCAGATAGTGGTGGCTCTGATGATTTATAAAACTAGTGCATAGTCTGTTTAGTTTGTGTATGCCATTGTGAGTCCAGAGATGTGGCATTTTTAGCTTCTGCATGTGTTTCATTTCTACAACTCAAGATTCTTTCTTTATTAACACACAACCCCTTAGCACATGGCTATAAATAAGCATGACTCCAAGGACATTGTCAATCAAGCAATTTTATCTTCCATCCTGAATATGATGAAATAGTTTTATTGATCTTGGTGGAAAAATTATAAAGAATTTTTATGGTGCGCTCATATTATGTAGTATGTAATAACTGAATGCACAAATAAGAAATTGCAGGTTTGAAATATTTAACTTACCGATCTTAACAGAATTGCACCTTATCCCTCTCATACCGTTATGATTGTTAATTCATTAAATAACGGTAACACCCAAAAAATTAAATTCCCCAATTCTCTCCCTTATATTCGAATTGTGTTTATAAAATAAAATATTTAGTTATTTAGTTTTCAAAATTGTTCTTTAGGGTTCATCTCCTGAATGTGTACTATCTAAAGCACCATAGAAACCAACAGGACTGGGTCTGATCTGTTTAACAGCATGGCTGCTATCAGTAAATGTAAGAGCAGACAGAATTCTAGAATTTCAGACAATGTTCAGAATACATTGTGACAAACTTGAGTCATATGAACTTAACACAGGCATAATATCACATTGGATTGACATTGCATATTGTGAGCTATACCATTAAATTTGATTGTAGAACAACTGATGTAAATCAGATAAAAAAGTAACTGAAACCTACATGTTCTCTATCACATAAATACATTCCCCGATATGGCCCCACTGTCATTAGAACAAAGTCATTATCTGTAAATGGTGACTGTGTTTAGTAATATATAATAATATATGGTTTTGGCCCTTGCAAGTGTCTTTCAAACCCTCAGCAAAAACAGATTACAAAAAAAAAAAAATAACATATAGACAATAAAAAAATAAAATAAAAATCAAATGCAAACTTAGAACGCCACTGTTTGGAAAATACTAAAATATTTATTCCAAGGTGAAAAATCTTATAAAATATTACAGTCGAAACATATTATGGTTATTATTATTGCTCAATAGTACAAATGTATAATTTCGTTTTCACCTTTGAATGCAAAGCCCCATTTTTAGCAGCATGGGAAACTAGATAAATCTAGACTACAAGATGCAGAATATTAAATAAATAATTACTGACTACATCTGTAATCATGAATAGCACTCAACTTCCCAACACATTCAGTTGAAGGCCCTAATAAAAGTCCTATGGGACATATTCACTAAGCATGGTACCTAAATAAAACAAGTTGAAAAAAGTTAAAATTTATTATATTATGGTCATTATATCTTGTGTCCTCCAACCTGCACCTTTAGGGGGTTATTCACTAAGGTGCGAATTCGACTGTTGAATTCTCAAACAGCAAATTCCCATAGTAAATCCGCTACAATTTCCCCATTGTAAAGTAGCGCCAATTTTTTAATGTTAAGATTGCAACAATTTTCCCATAATAAAGTCGCGACTGCGACAATATTCTCATTATAAAGAGGCGACTGCCATAGTAGCAGCCTATTGCAACTGTCTTTATCTGGTGAATTCGCACCAATACGCAACAATTCGGACTTTAGTGAATAACCCTCACAGTATTCTTTCAGGTCAAATTTCATCACAGAAATAATCTCTGATTATTGTCTTAACCTATCAGATTTGCAGGTTTCAGTTTCCCAATGTATATCCAGGTAGTTAAAGTCCCATCATTACTACCTCATTGTGATTTGCCACCTCTGTAATTCTGTTATATTTGTCAGCATTTGCAAAACCCCTTCCTGTGTTTTACTATTGTTCTTCCCTCTATGTATTTCAATCCTTGGAGACTCCACGTTCCATTCCCCTCACAGTTACAATCTTTTCCTAGTGTGGGCTTTAGACAGGACCTAGAAATATAATGTAACAATAAGGCAAATCCCTTCCCTATTTTTCTTTTTACTATCCTTTCAAAACTATCTGTAACAGTGTTAGCTTTTGAGACAAAGCTATCAACCAGCCATACTTCAGATAGTAATTAGTAATATTTCATACTTTTCCTCTGGAGTTATTAATTCCAGTTCATCGTTTCTATTTGTCAGACTTCTAGCATTAGCATGCAGTGCGTTTTCTAAACAATTCTAACCCCTTCCTCCATTCCACCTTCAATTCCTGAAAAAATAAAATCTCACTTCTCTATCTACACTATCTTGAGTAAGCAGCAAACTCATTTCTGTGTTATAAATGGATCTACTGTGTTAAAAGCAGTTCCTTTAGAGTCATGATCTTGGCTTCCCTTTGTACAATCTGCACATAGCTTATATAGTATGTACCCTCAAATGGCTATTCAAGGACAACCTACGTTCCACAAGACATAGCCTGGGTAGCATTGCTAATCATGAAGCACATTATTAATGGGTATAGCCAGTGCTTTTTTTGCGGTGGTATGAGCCGGTATGGCGTACCGGAAAATCTGATGACTGATCAGGTCATTCAGACAGACAGTGGCTGGCTGTGTTAGTGCTGCGTTAGGAGCAGTACCGGCAAATATTTTTTTACAAAAAAAGCACTGGGTATAGCAGATATATCTTAAGACAAAGTGACTTATACAAGTGAATTCAGACAAAGCATAAAGTAAACTGATACAAGTGACTTCAGATTAAATCCTTCACATAAGCTCCCACACTCTTTTTCAATTTGCTTTTCAAGCTATTTTTTTTATTTATATGCAGTGACTATTTCAAGTCATTCCTCTTGTTGCAAATCTAAGTCTTTCAGGAGAGTATTTAACCAATTCAAAGCAACCCTTTGTAGATACTACAGCGTTGCCTCTCTGTCCATTGGCTGCTAACGCCGTAGTTTCTACTTGTTGGTTCTTAGGGGGCTGTAGCGCTTCACCGGCCGGCACAACGGCCAGAACCCACCCCCTCAGCCCCAGATCTGCCATCAGAGTCCCAAGTGTG
>WMED01024275.1:0-11265 GCA_019650415.1 Pipa parva | reverse complement strand
GACTTTGTAAAAATTAACATTTGTGTCATTCTCAAAACTTTTGGCCATGACTGTAGTAAATACAGATATACAAAGGAAATAACTAACCTGAATATCTGTATATAATCATTATTTCTATACGATCAGCCAAAATATAATGGCAAAATAGCACCCATTAAATCAAACACTGCCTTAGTATGAATATGTATATATATATGTATATATATATATATATATATATATATATATATATATATATATACTTGCATATATATTTTATTTAGGATTTTCAATGGATTTAAACACATGCTATTTATTGACTTTAAGGGCAAAATTAACACAAAAATCATTTTTTTTTACTTTTTTGACATTTTCCCCCAAAATTTCATCCATTTCCACAGCGAAAAACTGGTAAAAAAATGGGTGAAAAGGGGAGGAAAAGTTTGAAAACATAACTCTTGACCTTTTTACTGCCCTTTCCACCCATTTTTTTCCCATTTTTAGGGTGTTTTCTCAGCAAAAAACATTTGTTTTTCATTGCGAAAACAGCTGAAAATGGGAGGGGGGGAGGTTGAAAGCATAATTTTTTTTTACCTTTTCACTGCGAAAATGTAAAAAAAAGAGTTTTCAATTTTTGAAAATTTCGCCCTAAAGTTGTTAACTATCATATTAATGGGTTGTGCCTGAAATGAGATTTAGTAATATATTATGGTAAAGTTTACAATGCTACACATTACCTGAAGAAAAAAGCCTTATTACTCTCTTTTTTTAATGGCTTCAAGGGATATTTTAAAAATGTAAATAAATAAGCCTGACCAGCATTAAATGGATGAAGCACCCCAGTTCTCTTTTTCTCACTACTTCAAGTTTAATTTTCTCAATAATTTTTACTTTATTTAAAGCATCCTTCCCACCCAGAAAGACTGGTACCTGTTGCCAGTTCAGTCCAGTGGATAGGGTAAAAATGCCTTCACTGTTTGATCTGAGAAAACTGATTCCTAGTAGAATTAATGTAAAAATCAAGAGGCCGGTATTGCGAATGGGCATAAGTTAGTGCCTTTAAGGTGAAGACAGTGGTCCCAAGGGGAAACATCAATATTCCCTGTTGGTAAAGTCGCAGGAAATCCCCTATCATGAACTTTAGAAAAGTAAGGGAGGTGATAGTAGTCCAAAATGAAGGCCCAGCAACTGTTATTGATTCAGGGCAGTGGTCTGCCTGAAAGTTTATATCATCATTCCTTTTAAAAAGGAAAAACCAGCAGTGCTGCTATCTACTGCTGAATACTATGAGTTTTGTGGGCACTATAAGACATGCACCTGGTGATCCCTTGGTAGTGAAAACCATAAAGATTATTTTTTATTACAGTACTGAACAACAATTTCCCCATGAACAAAATTCACATCGAGGCAAGGCATTCAAATTTAAAAGAAATGGAAGCACAAAGTGGTGTCACAGTACAGAGAGAGGAGAGACAAGGTACAAATTTTCAAAAATTAATCCTGGTGGTCTGGGATATGATTGCCAGTGTGTCACTTATTCTTTCCAGTGCCTTCATCTAAGAATTCAATATTTTGTAAAACAAAAAAGCTCATGTTTCAGGCAAGGAAGCCATTACAAAATGTTGACAAAGGGCTTCCTTGCCTGGAACATATCATAAGCTAACAAACACATATGTTGTTTCCAAGCTACATGGATTCATGTCACTTTATTCCTCTTTTTTGTTTTACAAGATGGGAGACACAACAAGAGAAGATGTCCAGTGAGTGATACTGTAAATCTATCTGCACAGTCTGACACAAGCTGTAACAATTATCAGGGAAGGGGCAGGGACAGTGTTCTCACCTGGAACATAAACATGGCCAGTTTTTCATTATATTCCCACTGCTTAAGTGCCAGTTCCACTTCTGGTGGCATTGGTCCTGGAGGAGAGACACATCCCCCTGACATCTGGCGGTAATACTCAGCAATTTTCTGTAACTGCTCCCATAGATAACGCGTGATTATTTGTGTCCATTCTGTAAGGCAGTATCAGAGATACTTAAAAATGCACGAGTGGGCACCAAACATGCACAAATATTCAGTTGAACAGTTGATGATCATACATTTAACCACACAAAGCGATTTTATGATGAGGTAATTGTAAGTTACCTATGAACGGATCCATGACATGTCTTTTCTTCACCTTAGTTTCTGTAATTGCTGCATAATATGCACATGTCATCTTGATAAGCCAAGCAGCTCTCATCAAAGGCACAGAGTAACGAGCAAGAAAGCCAAAGACCTCCTCCTTCTTACCAAATATAGGAACCTGAATGTCAAACAAAAATGAGGAGTGGGCAATGAAAAACAAACTGTAAATGTAACCAGTGTTTATTTAAAGTGTACCTGTCACCTCAAAAACTCTAATACTAATTTAGGTTATTAATTAATGTATTAAGCAGCGCTGCATAGCCTTGTGGCACTTTATAAATAAAATAAACATTCAATATACAAAAAAATGTACTTTTATACAGCATTTCTCTCTGTCATCTTCTTTCTCAGTTGGGTTAGGCAGGGTTAAATAATGATTGACATTATAGCTCCTCCAATCAGATCCCTGCTAGATCATGATTAATGGGATCTGATTGGAGGAGCTATAATGTCAATCATCATTTAGACATGCCCACCCAACTCGGGGAAAGAAAAGTCAGGCTGGCAGGGAAGATAACTGAGAGAAACGCTGTATTAAGGTGCCTTTTTTTAAAATCCGTATATATTTACAAAAACATTTATTTCATTAGTAGATCCTAAATTAGTATTAGTTTTGAGGTGACAGGTGCACTTTAACAAAGTGATACAGACCACCTCTAAAATTCTGTCGAACTCCACTTCTCAAAACCTTCACTGGTTCCAACACTAACATCAGATCAGACCCGGCAAGATTAAAAGCAGTCATTTTTTTTCATTGTTAGCTCACAGATGTTACTGACAAACATGATATAAGTATGGCAATTATGGGATGTTTTTAGAGAGCTTCAGAGTTGTAAAAAGTTAATGACAATATCTTACGAGTGAATGTAAGCCTTAGCTATAATGGTTATTTGGCAGTAGTCATACCATCCACCAAACTCTGAGAATACTTTTAACTCTATGTATTGGAACTATAATATTTTATACAGCAATTTACATATTATTTTATCCTTAATGTTAGACTAAATACACTGCAACTATACATACACACATCTAAGCTTTTAAGGACATAAACAAAAACTAGGATGAAGAAGACAGTTTAGATGGTTTTGTTGTTTGTGTACAGGAGTCAAGTACATTTCAAACATTCATGCATCTCACCTTCTTGGAAAGGTGTGTGAGGGGCTTAGTACCAGCCAAGTCAGTGAACCAGTTATTAATGGAACTCTGGGACCGTGCAGTAACCAGCCAGAAATTGTCTTTTTGGTTGACCTGTGGTTTCCGACGGCCAGTGTCTGGAAGGGTGTTGCAACGAAGCTTCTCTGACATGATACTGCTGAAGTTAGAGCTGATCTGAAAGGCAGTATAGAAAAAGTAAAACCAGTGAAGTAAAACTTGGAATAAACAAAACGGAGTTATGTGCAAATGAATCAGGTCTAGAGCACAGCCCTGATACAAACATGACATTCATGACAGTGGGACAGTGTGGATTGCTGATTGTGGATTGACTGAATTTAAAAGGGGAAAAACTTGTCAGAGAGTGAAGTCACCTTAGCAGGATTAAAGTTGATATTTTTGGCACTGCCATGTTCATCTCCTGACACAGCTGGTTGATTGTTGAATCCTTGTTTCACATTCAAAGCTGTAAGTTCATCCTGAAAATACACAGATATATTATGAAATCATCATGCTGTTTGAACATTGCCTGGTTCTCAGTGAACAAAAAACTTCAAGTTAATTAATACACCATCTCAAAATGTTACAACCTTCCACTAAGTTTTCCTGCAACCTTTTATTTCTTTCCCAACAACTGTTTTTTATTTTTATTTTGCCTATTTTAACCCTCCAAGGTTTCTGAATTTACAGCCATTTAGTTGCATATTATTCCTCCCTACACAGTGAACTTTCACTATCATAGCTTCCCCTCTTTTCTACACAATCAATGGGCTTTCCTAAAGATTCTGGGGCTAATTCACCATTGTGCGTAGTGAGCTGCAAAGCCTTCGGCTCACTTCGCACATGGTGTTATGCGCCCGCTGATGACCTGTACACAGACATCAGCGAGCGCATTAAATGAATTTCAGTCTCAGCGAGGAGACTCGAGTGTTCTCGCCAAGACTGAAATTCCTTTAATGTGCTCGATGATGTCCGCGTGCAGGACATCAGCGGGCGCATAACACCATGTGCGAAGTGAGCCGAAGGCTTCGCAGCTCACTACGCACAATGGTGAATTAGCCTCTCTGACTATTCAACAGGCAGCATCCACACTTTATAATCTCTCCCACAAAGGTCAGGACCAGCTGCTCTCCCATTTTCCCCAGCTATTTTCATCAGCAGGTGCAGAACAATATTTAAATAAGTGTGTGGAATCTATCTTAACCAACACATGGTATTAACAAAAAAGATGAGAGAACACACTTCTTAGTGGATGAACTAAAGACATGTACCCTACTTTATTCCAAAAAACAATCTACAAATGAATGCAATGTTTAAGGGTTTTGCATTCTGTTAGAGGAATAAAGTGGTCTGCACTCATTAAGTTAACCCACTAAGCAAAGAGTGGTTTCTAGGCCCACTTCATTCTGCTATTCTCTCACTCATTTCAGCCCAGCTACCTTTTTGCACTATTCCATTTCTCTTTTAATTTATCAATCACATTTTCCATAACTTCTTTCTCTCCCCTTCCAAAATGTATGTTCTTCCACCATCTGTTCCTGCATACTAACACCTTTCCCTGTGTAGCATCTAGCTTTTCACAGCCCATTTTATCTGTCAGCTATACAACTTCTCTCATACTTTTCTCTCCAAGCTCTCTTCATAATTCCCCTACTTCCCCACCAGGCAAGTTTTTCTCTGAATTCTCTTGCATCTCCACTGGTAAACTCCTTATTATTCTCCTTTCACTTCTTTCTCAGGCCTAACGTTGCCTCATTCCAACTATCCAAGCCTCTTTCTGCCCACCTCTGTCTATCCTCTTCCAGTTTCACCGTGCCCCTCCTGATTCCTCTCCAACCTACTCAATGCCAGCCACCTCCTGCCAATGTTCTCCAATTTATCCTCACTTCTTATCTTACTCATCCTGTTTCTTACTCCCAAATTCACCAATCTCCTAATTTTTTTCAATTCCATGGCCCCCTCATTATCATACTGAAACTTTTTCCCTAATAATCCATAACCTTCTCTTGCTGCTTCCCCTGCCAACTTACTCTTGCTGCCCTTGACAACCACTCCTCAGTCTCTCTCCTGATGTTGTTGCTTCCACTGCTAAATCTCCTCCTGTCAGCCTTGCCCTGGGCTAATTCTGCTGCTTCACATGCCAATCTGGCCCCCAGCCCCTCCTGCTGCTTCCTCTGCCAATCTGGCCTCTGGCCACTCCTGCTGCTTCCTCTGCCAGCCTTGCCCCCAGGCTCCTCTTTTTCATTCCCTAGTAAGCATTGCCCCAGCCTCTTTATGCTGCTTCCCCATCCAGTTTCCTCGTGTTGCTTCTCCCTCGAGTCTTCCTTCAGGCTCATTCTCCTTCCAGCCGTGATTTAGGCTCCTCCTGCTGTTTACAGATTTCCAAATCCGGCTCTCCAGCTTGTAAAAAATCCAACTTTATTGTGTATATTTTAAAAAAAATCATAAAAGCATAGTGGAACAGTGCAGATATACTGTTCCACTATGCTTTTATGATTTTTTTTAACGTATACACAATAAAGCTGGATTTTTTACAAGCTGGAGTGCCGGATTTGGAAATATGTAAACAGCAGGAGGAGCTATTTTCTATTTAAAGGGATTGAGCCATTGGATGTTTTTCTCTTTTCCTCCTACTGCTTCCCCTGCCAGTCTTGCCCCAGGCCCCTCCTCTTAATATCTACCTTGACTTTGACTAATATCTCCATAGGCTCCTCTTGCTACCCTTCCTTGAAAACCTCCCCCAGGGTCCTACTCCTAACTCCTGTCAATCTCTATCCAAGCCCCTTCTCCTGTCAATCTCTATCCAAGCCCCTCCTCCTGTCAATCTCTATCCAAGCCCCTCCTCCTGTCAATCTCTACCCAGGCTCTTCTGGCTACCTCTACTGTCACCCTTTGCCCAATACCGACCAGCTACCTCTCCCGCCATACTCTCACCAACAACTTCCTACAACTCTTCTTCAGCAAACCCCTTCCCTACTACTACCTGCCCAACCTCTCCTATCCTTTGACCAGTCTCACACCAGCTTACATACTATCCACTGACACGTCTCCTGATTTTCTTGACTTTCTCTAGAGCTGTATGGCTTGTGTCTGATATAAGTATGCAGCCGCAAAATATTACATTGGGATTTCTTTCTGAATGTCCCACTTGTTTCCAGTCTTTACGCTGTGTTAACTTTTCCCAAATCTCACTTGTACATTTCTACACCTTTTCCAATAAACTGCACTCCTTAGAAAATGTGTCTGTCCTTAATCAACCAACCTCCCTCACTAAGTCCCTCATCTGTATTAAATCCCCTACTCTCTTTTATTTTAATACCTCTCTAAAATCACACCTACCTTAGCAATGGTTTGCATGCATCTCCTTAGTTTTCCATTTTACCCTTCCTGTATTTATCTGTTGCTTACTAGAAACACATGAACAAAAGTGCTATTGTATTTTTTTCCCCTATTTTCCTCTAAGCCCCTCTGTCCAGACCTCCCTCAATACTACAGGAATGTCTCTAGCCTGTCAATTCCTTGCAGAAGACCTGTCAGGTTTCATTTCTTTTTTTACCTCCTTCTGTTTTGCGTCCTGCGGGTAAACATCAGGAGGACCAAGTCTCGGTCTCTTGAGCGGCCGGTGTTCGTAGCTTAGAATACCGAAGGCCGCCATCTTCCTTCCTCACTCGGCGGCGCGCACGACATGACGTAGAACGTAAACAATCAGTCCATGTACCAACACGGAAGTGCGGTGAGCGAGCGTGTGCTCCCGCGATGACAGTGAGGGGTCATATTGGCTGCAATGGCTGTTAGGCTGCTGGTTGGTTTGTTAAAGTAGAGAAAAGTATTCCGAGGCTTTAGTTACTTTTATTTACTACATTCATTCCCGGGGGGGGGGGGGTGATAAAACTATAGCAGTGTAGTTAGTGCTGGTACATTGTATAGGCAGGTCCTGACTATGGTTTTGGTCACGTTTATTAACAAGGGTTGCTGCATCACCATTCCATAACATATGTGGATTGCAGTGTCTCATTGAGTGAGTGTTAATGATGAATTCTGGGGCTTGCAGACAATTTTAGCATCTTCCCTTACTCTGAACCTCCATAGATTAAGTAGTGTGGGAAGAAGTGGATGTTACAGGCTTTAATGTAATATATAATGTAGGATCCTTTACACTAGTAGCAGCTATGAGTGTGCCTTTAACTCCTGAGGGGCTTATTCATATTAGGGAGAATTCTCATCACTTCAGGTCACTGCGCTCCAATTCTTTAGTCATTATTCACTAAACGGAGGAATCCCATAGCGAAGGCGTTATTGTGCCAGTAGCCGCAAGCCCCCTAATTCGCCACTTTAATCTGGGGAAGCAGAACTGGCGAATGCACCATAGTACTCCTTGCTGAATTCACTACGGTGACAAGACTCCCAACGCATGATAAATAGGCAAATGACTTGTCCATGAGCACGCAAAGTCCATGGCTATCATAAGCATTTGAATTGGTGATAAATTCTCAACGTCTCAAAAGTTTTCTGAATATGTGAAGATGGGGAACTGGCGAATAAGAGGGTTATTCACTAAAGTCTGAATTGTTGCGTATAGGTGCGAATTCGGCAGATAAAGACAGTCGCAAGAGGTTGCTACTGTCGCAGTCACGTCTTTATAATGAGAATATTGTTGCAGTTGCAACTTTATTATGGGAAAGTTGTCACAATCTTAACATTAAAAAATTGTCGTGACTTTACAATGGTGAAATTGTCGCAGATTTGCTATGTGAATCCGCTGTTTAAGAATTCGACAGTCAAATTCGCACCTTAGTGAATAACCCCCTCTAGATCATTATTTACTATAGCATAATGTCTTTCACATCTCTCATTATGTACTTAAATTAGTTTTGTTACTGAGATTTTAGGAGAAAAATGGCTATTTCCACATTTTAGTTATAGTCAGTTTTGGTGCCCACAACATCTGGGACTTTATTACATGAAATTTTCATGGAAGCTGTGATGAAAAAAATATGGAAGAGAGCAACATCAGGGCTAGATGGAAACAATGACACAATGTAAGATTGTACAGCATAAAGAACACCTGTTTTCAAAACATTCTAGTTTTTGGACATGACCAAAATTCACGTATCATTGTAACAAACCCAGTTTTATCCTATGAAACCTGCTGTCAAGCATCAATCTAGTACAATTAAACTTAAAATTAAAGAATTGACTAATGAATAAATGCATAGCTCCAGGTGTACAAATACCTACATAAGTATAATATGCAGTCCTTTTTAAAACAGGATCTTTTACTATATAAGTCAGTGCAGAACAACCAACACTTCATTAATCCTAGAACTGATGAATTGGAGCTCTATGTTTTTTAAATTTTTCAGCAGTTAGGCGGCTAATCAAGGTCTCTGGATTATGACGGCTTCGGACTGGGGGTTGATGTGCCCACCAAGAGGCCCCGCTGCATGACATATCATGTCACTTGAAGCCAGTGGAGAGGAGGTCTCAGCCCTGTTGGACTGGCCTGAAAGGAGGGCCCCCTCAGGATATGCTGGAAGGGTCCTTTTTGGGGCATACCCGGAAAAATGTTCCTGGTGTTCTGGTAGGCCAGTCCAATGCTGATTCTAGATGGGTAATTTTATTCTCTTCAACTAAATTTAATTGTGGATGAAGACAGGATTGAAGGCTTTGCAGACAGCATGGGCCAAACTCGGACTAATCGGCTTTTTTGTAATTGTTGCTGGTTTGGCTTTTTAACTGGTTTGATTCTAGACAGTTGTATCTGTAGGGTGAAGTTAGGTTTTAGCACTTTTGTTTGCCATCATGTGCTTTGGCAAACTTCCACTAAATGTGTTAAAATCACATGGCAAACACTGTGAAAATGAATTAGCCATATAATGCAAATGATTATTTATAAGTGAAGGTTGTGTATTTGGCACTGAAAACTCGCAACCGGGAAAAAAATTAGTTGGAAAGAGGACTAAAAGAGCTTCATGTTAATGTGCACACTAATCAAACATGGGAAAGTCCAAAGACATATATGGGACTTATTCATGAAAGTCCAAACAGTACTGTAAAGGTCTGAATTCACTAGATAGATGTAGCCTTGGTGAAATATGGAAGCATCTAGAACAGCGGTTCTCAACCTGTGGGTGATGACCCAGGCGGGGGGTCGCACGACCCTCCCACGGGGGTCGAGAACCACTGCAGAGCCCAGAAGTGCCCGCAGGACCCTTTTTATAAGGGTTCCTGTGGGGTGATGTCGGCCCAAAACGTCACCACGTGATGCGCGTATGTAATGACATTTCGCTCAAATGTCCACATGACGCGCGTACATGATGACGTTTGCCCGAATGTGATGACGTTCGGGCGAAACGTCATGCCATGACGTCACTGCATGGGGTCGCAGTTCTCAAAAGGTTGAGAACCGCTGATCTAGAATGTACCAGATTCACCATTTCTGCAAATTTATATATTTTCTAGTGTCGTGTTAGTTGTGTTAGAGCTCCCTCTAGTGACAACTATGGGTATAGCACCTGTTTTCAGTGCCATTAACAGGGCGTAACTGGATTTTCCTTCCCAAAGATAGTGTTACAGTTTAAAGGAGACCTAAAGCATAAAATTGAAAAAGAATTATTAAAGTACATATCTTGTACAGAGCCGATTGATTACAGTCACAGCATGAGCTGTGCTGTAATTAGCCGGCACCCGATGCTACCTTCATGGCGCGCAGGCTGACTGAGAAGCAAGCGTGCAGCGCCTTCTTCTTGATTCACCGGCCTCATGCATTATCACGCTCACTGCGCAATGAACGTGATGATGTTAAAGCCATTTTTCACCCGGGGTGAAACAAGTTGGGAGGAGCTTCGCACTGGCTTCTCAGTGAGCCAGCGCTGTGGAGGAAGCTTTGGGTGCTGGTTAATTACAGTACAGCTCATGCTGTGACTGTAATCATTTGGCTGTGTATAAGGTAAGTATTTTAATAATTCTTTTTTTTTTTTTTTTTTTTTTGCTTTACTTCCCCTTTAAGTCCCTCCCTAGCATATATAAACTGGAGAAGGGTTGGGCTCTGGGTCTTGTCTCAGTGACTGCATGGTGTGCAGTGGCGGGATTTCCACCTTCCTGGAGGGGACCTGGAAGAAACCATGGGGAACTATTAAAGGTTAGCTCCTATGTTAGCTCACCTGAGTGGGTGAGAGTCTGAGAATAGGTTATCTATCTGGGTAGCCTGAGACCCCAACAGGAGTGGCAGTGGCTTAGAGGCCTGATATTGTAATCATCTTAGGGACTTTTGATTAGTAGACTAAGGTACCAGGGATTAGCCCACTCAAAGAAGGAGAACCCTGAGAGATCCGGCCCATGGTGATTTCGGGAAGCTACTAAAAATTGTCCTACTCTATAGTTGACATGTAGACTGCCTGTGGTGCACAATCCTGTTGGTAACTATATGATTGATGCACTTATTTTTATATGTGCTGTAACATGTAACTGTTTGCTGCCTCAATTGCCAATATCTTTATTTCCTGCTATTAATAAATATGTTTGTTGTTTGAGAGTAAGAACTACTGGCACCAGTTGTATTATTGTTGATTCTCTATATGTTGTAGCACTCAAACAAAAAAGTGGGGTCTATCCCCCTGAGTTACTCCTAGCCTGGGTATAGGAGATGTAGCTGTGAGTGGTGCATTAGTACATACCGCCACTATAGCATTACATAAACATGAAGTAGCTTGGGTGAGCTGGTTAGGAAAAACAGTTTAAGTCTGGAGTAATTGTATGGGATAAGAACATAGAACATAGTCTTCACTTATATACAATGTGTTCCAAATTATTATGCAAGCGATATTTTTTAAAGATTTTCCTAAATGGTCAATGCAAATGATAGTCAGTAATTTTTAAGTCATGAACTACAAACCCCAAAATCAGAAAAGTTGGCACGTTGTGTAAATCGTAAATAAAAA
>WMED01024272.1:0-11266 GCA_019650415.1 Pipa parva | reverse complement strand
TATTACATCCCTTTCTATGTCTCCCTGTCCCTAGTTCATCCTCACAATGTTCCACTAACATCACTGCCCTTCACTGGGGGAATTCGCTTTTGTTTGTATCTTACTATTGTCCAGCTGACTATGCCATACTATGCATCCAACAGCATTCGATGCTGTCCACTTGTTCGACAAGTGCTTCATGAATAAGGAGAATTAAATTCACATCTTCCAAATCCTAGTAATGTATTCATGGTGTTCACCTTCTTACCTAGCTTTCCTGAGACAGTGACCAAGGTCCAGGCTATTCCTGAGCTTGAACACCCAAGCAGTTGTCTTTAGTCTCCGATGTTATTGCCAAGTAGTCCGACCTGCCGGTGAAATAAAATTATATGAAAAAAAATATTCCTCAAACGAAACACAACTGTATTGATTATACATTTAATTAGAATTAAATATTTCCCCCCCGCTTATTTTAAATATTAATAAAAAATTGCTGTAGCGGTTGGGCGCATTTATGTTCCTGAAAAAGTAGACAGAAAATATAAACCGTAACAAGTCAAACTTCCAGACGACAACAGTGGATCTTGCCTCAGTATAGTTAAATAATGACAAAATCTGTTCTGCAATTGGCCCGTGTTTAATACTCACGCATTTTCTAGCACCGCCTCCTCGCCGGCAGCGGCTATCTTCCGGTAGCAATATATCATTTCTGCCACCAGCCATATTGTTAGGACCACAATTAGGACATACATCATTATCTCGGAGACTATAGAAGCGACATCACGGTTGGCTGCGCAACAGAAAGACAATGATTATCTGGTTAGTAGATCAAATCAAATTGCTGTAAGTAAAATAATATGCGCAAATCAAAGAATCCACTGAGAAGATGCGTTACACCGTTTAGTGGCGCATGAACTTCCACTTCTGGTTTATCGCCTTTAATCAGCTCTTTTAACCTGGACTACAATCTAAGAGCCTCGTTGGCTAAAATCCAAATTCACTTCGCTACTATTTGAGTTTAATCGCCAAAATAGTCATGATTTCCCTTCTCAGAATTGACTAAGCAGAGAATACGCTTGTTGAACAGTTGGACAGTAGCGAATGCTATCAGATGTGTAGTGTGGTGTAGTCACTCAGCTCATGTTGTCATAGTGAATTCAGAGCAGTACACCTAGCCGCATTCGCACCTTTGCACCACTCCGCAGCTTAGTTAATAGTAGAAGTACCTGTGCACGCGCACACAAAATGATGCGAAGAGCTCCATAATATCACGACTATCATAGTCTCCCCAGTTGGTCGTGTGTTCGACGCTTTGCAGATTTGGCTCAATAAGTGAACATGGGGAAGTAGAGAACAGATGTGAATTCACAGCTCTACGCGACTATTCAGACTTTAGTCAATGAGGCTCTAAGTTTCTGGATCCTTGAGAAAGACTATCTGGAGAAACACGTTGGATGGATTAACACCGGGTGGAACGCGTGTGGTTTTGATATGCCTTTTAAAACTGGTTTACACGTGTGTATAAATTTGTCTTTTTAATTGACTTGCAGCAGGAATAAATGACTGCATGACTTTTTCTGGTTGCTTTGAGTGATTTTAAAGGTATCAGGATCAAGAGAGGGGTTGGGGCTGCTAATATTAATCTGCAAGTGACACCAGATAAGCGCTTTTATACAATCTAAATGTGCAGTTAAGTGCTTGAATCAGCATTGGTGCTACAAACTTCATAACTGGGTGCTCTGCGCATTCATTTCCCCACTCCCATACTCTATATACCTGCAGGACAGCGCAAACATCAATCTCAATATGAAAGTTGTATTTCTATGGGACTTTGATGTTTTCCTCTGCTGCGTATCCAGGATAGTAAGTCGGACAATCAGGACATTTTTATTTTATTGTGGGTCACCTTATTTAGGAATGTGTTTTTAAATATTTACATATTTTATATATCATTTATTAACTAGATATTACCATTTTTGCTCGGGTGTTTCATTCTGATTTTTGACCCATTGGGAAGATGTCCCACCTTCATCAGGACAGAGTCAGTAATATTGTGCAGCTGAGGCATGGTTCAACTCATTCTACCCTGAGAGTTTCACAGAAGCTGAACCTGATGGACCTACTGTATGTCTTTTTTCTAACCACCACCTTATATCTTATACTATGATTGGCCATAACGTTATGTTACAGTCTTGGCCCAGATGCAGATTGGTTGGTGGTCATTCTCCATCACCCCCAGAGCAAAATAAAATTGATTTACCCTGATCTGGTGGGGCCACATTTTGGAGGGATCCACAGTTTACCGCCACCCACCAGCTGAGAACCCCAACCCAAACTGCCAATTCTGCCAGTGCCAAGATTACTACAGAATTGCTCCCTATATACAGCTGTTCCCCCTTGGTACATGTTCTGAATCACAAGAGTCATGAGGCAGAATCTGCTCTTAATACATTTCAGTGAAGTCCATTGGGGAAAATATAAAGATTTCTCCATTGTCCCACAATACGGACGGTGCATAACTATCTTGAACCTACTGGAAAAATGCAGAGCATCCTGGAGACCTCTCTGGTCAGGACCCCTAGTTTTACAACATGAAGGGGTAGCATTCTGTCTTTTTTCTGGACCTATGCTGCCTGGGGAATGGGTGTGCAAAGAGAAGAGCCAGTTTAAAGACCAGTAAGAGCAGAAAATCCTGAATCCCATATGGATTAACATGGCACCTTGGGATTCCATAGTTGATAACCTGTCCAGGGAACAGTAACTCCTGAAGGGTCCGGAGCAGTCCTGTTATTGTAAACATTACGCCTTATTTCTAGGGAGGGGTTGGAGAAGCATTTCCAAGTTGGGATTGTTTCTAGGACAATTGTGTCCTCCAGTGTGGGTGTGATGTAAGAGGCGTCACTTCTATCTTTCATTGTGATGTCACAAATTTGAATCTTAGTATAAGACGTGCAGTTTAATTCCACTGGAATAACCCTTCCTTCCCACTCACCTTTATCCACCACTGTTATTGTGATGTATTTGGTAACATTGGTGTTGTAGAAGTGGTTCTCAAACTCTAAAGTCCGGTTGACTCGGCACATGTATGTTCCTCGATGTTCGTATGTCACATTGGTGATGACTATTGACATATCTTGCAGGTCCTCTGTGTTGCTGCTGCCGTTCCACATGATCCGGCCCTCGAATCGAGGGTCTCTGATTTCTTGAAATGACTTCTGGTAGAAATATATCTGGAACACAGAGGAATTTGTACATTTTAGAGAGCGCAGAGGAGAATAATAATTTTTAAAGGTCAAGTATAGAACGCATGTGCATTCACAAATAACTGCCTCGTTGCTGGGTTTCTCTTTTGTCACAACAGAACCGCGTGTTATTTAAATTTTTTAACGATTATTTTTGATGAGGGATTAAGGAGAGGGCTTTTGCTGTTAGTGAGCTCACTGCATTATTGTTTGAAGGTCTTGGATTCCACTGGCCAAGGCCTTATAACCGAGCAGGTGATAGAGGTTGGGATCCCTATCTGGGCTGGGGAGGAGACTACTCACTGATGATAGGAACCCTGGAGCTAGTGTCTAGAGGCCTGAAGTCTAATTATATTGTATCCTTAATTAACTATTTATTCTTATTATATTTATTTATGTATTTATAGAACAGTGTCCCAACACATTGTTACAATGTGTATGTGTATGTATGTCTTCCTCCCTTTTAGATTGTAAGCTCTACGGGACAGGGACCTCAAACCTCTTGTGACAACCAAAACTTGGCCCTTAAAGTGAAGTATCCTTGTGATATTTGACTTGTATTGTTTAATGCACTTTTCCCATGACTGTATTATATTTGTATTGCTGAATTGTACAGCGCTGTATAAATTTGTGGCACTTTATTAATAAAATTATACAGACATCTAAGTTATCTATAAAGACAATTTAGACTTTTCCATTTTGTTTATGCTGTTTATCCACACTTTTCAATGCTATTTTTCAATTCAATGGACTTTTCCATTCCGGCAGTTGATATAGGACCAGAAAAACAATTTTCGATATAAATATCAGTCTCTCAAAACTGCCTTTTACAGTGATTTCAATGCAATTCTCCTTCCATTGCGGATCGATGTCAACTTTATGTTTTTCTGGCTAAATTACCAAGACCTGCTCCATAGAGAATGATGGGTTTTCACCAGCCTAAAGCCGGGGAACACTTTTTAACAACAAAAAAAACCTTAAATGGCGAGTTCAGCGACATAAATATAAATTGCCAATATTTCACCAGCTTTAACAGATGGAAAAACATTTCAACTTTTAGAAATTTTCCTCCTTACTGGGGTAATTATCACATTTTTCTACCAAAATCACCACAGTAATAGAGGCAATAACGGTACTCCATTTATTTCCATTTATTTATTTCTTAATTCAGTTCATTTTTCTCCCACTTGTCCTTTAATGTTAATTACAAGTGAATTCGAATACATTATTACTGTTTCACTACACATCAAATCAAGTCATAAGTCAGTAAAAAATGAGATACGAACCCCGAGAACGTAAAAGGGAACGTTTATCGTTTTCTTTGTCCGTCGTGCGCAACTTAATCTGAAAATCTTACCAGGTTGAAAGCTTCTTCCTCGGGGTCTTTGAAGAACCATTCTGTAAAAGTGATTGCCTTAGTCTCTCCCCGCTTCTTACACGATATGCATCGGATTTTAAATTCGTGGCCCACTACGGCTTCTGTTTCCGAGTCCACTTCCACGCAACCCGCCCAGCACGATGGCACTGTAATGAACGGAACGTGTTATTAGCGCGATTAGAAAGACCTCAGTATTTCATGCACGATTAGAACTAATACACATATATATATATATAAAAAATAACAAGATATATAATAATATAATAGTAATTAATGTACTAAATTCATCATAATATAAAGGAAACTTTTGTTTATTTTTATAAGATGACACATCATCTCTATTTTTGGTCTCAAGGCATAGAGACAAAGGGGAAGCCTTATTTGTGAATATTCACAGACTCCCATTCACTTAAGAATGACTGATCACCCTTTATATGACCGATAACATCAATAAAATAATAACATCTGGATAAGCATGGCGGATAGTTAAATACAGCACTTGTTGAAAAAAAAAAAAAGTTACGTTTGTAGCTAAATACATTAAATTTTATTTCCTTATCTGTTTTTATCATTACTGATAGCAGCCATGTTGTTAGAAAGACACCATCCAGTCCCATGGCTTTCTAGGGTGCTTTACATAAAGCATATAAAAGAAGTATTGCCCAAAAGCCCAATCAATTTTTAAAGCTAAAATAGCTAAATATATTACTTTAAAACAAAAATGTATAATTTTTGGAAGAGAGAATTCAATTTATAGTAATTTTAAATTCATTGGACACAAATTGATTTTTTTTGTTGGTGTACTTGTCCTTTAAGCAAGATGATCCATTAACGAGTAATTGTCTCAATATCTAAACAATCAGGAAGTCAGTGCAGCATTAAAAGCTTACTATTTACACAGCACTTAATGAGGCACCAGGAATAAGAATATATTGTATCAGCATAATACAAGCATCCCATAGGTACAGGAGGATTAGCGCTGGCATTGACGCCATATTTCCTCACCGTTTAATACAAGCATCCCATAGGTACAGGAGGATTAGCACTGGCATTGACGCCATATTTCCTCACCGTTTAATACAAGCATCCCATAGGTACAGGAGGATTAGCGCTGGCATTGACGCCATATTTCCTCGCCGTTTAATACAAGCATCCCATAGGTACAGGAGGATTAGAGCTGGCATTGACGCCATATTTCCTCCCCGTTTAATACAAGCATCCCATAGGTACAGGAGGATTAGCGCTGGCATTGACGCCATATTTCCTCACCGTTTAATACAAGCATCCCATAGGTACATGAGGATTAGCGCTGGCATTGACGCCATATTTCTTCACCGTTTAATACAAGCATCCCATAGGTACAGGAGGATTAGCGCTGGCATTGACGCCATATTTCCTCACCGTTTAATACAAGCATCCCATAGGTACAGGAGGATTAGCGCTGGCATTGACACCATATTTCCTCACCGTTTCACCATTGAAATAAGCACCTGGCTTATCAAAGCAGATCCAGCTGTTTGGGAGAAGTTTTTATTTCTGATAATAATTACAAAGAAACAATCTGGCTTTGAAAAATACCGTCATTTGAATTGACAAATATTACCTAACCCTCCCTTTTTAAAAGAAATGTCATCTTTGAAGCCAAACGACTGAAATTCGCTATTTTTCTATCAAGTTATCGCTTGTTGCTAATTGCAGACTTTTTAAATTTATTTTAATGCCGGAGAGAGCTTTTCTGCTTACAACTCCCATAATCCTGTGTGAAATTAACAATATTCATAGGCAGTAAGCCAACTACTTCTCCAATGGTGGGTAGGGTCACTTAAAGATTGACCTCCCCCTCCCCCGGGATATGCGAGTGATCAAATAAATGTATTTTTACATTAGAGAATTTATCAGGAATACTTTATGTTATCATCCATTATCACATTACATTATTACATCATAGTTAACATATATTCCACAGAGCAGTCTCAGTGGTGTCAAAAAGTGCCTCAATTAATTAAAGGCGACTGCAATTCACAGAAAGAAAGAGAGAGAGAAATCAAGCAATAAAAAAAAAAATAATTCAAGAGCTAATGTTAAATGAAAGATATTTACAGTTAGTGAATAGGAATAACTGGTGTGTCAATTTAAATAGCAATATTCTTTATTTTGCTGGTCCTTTAATAAAGATTACAGTGCAACTACACCGTTTCTCTCACAAGATGGCGCTAGAGGATAGGAAATAATGCCCCACCTAAGACCAGCATGCTTTCATTTATCCATGTGCTCCTGTATAATCTTAAGCAAATGTCAAGTCTTGCTGTTTCTCTTAATCATCATTTACATATACACTAGGGTTAAAGTGAACGTAGATGCTAAATGTTTCTAAACACATAAATGTACCGTATATGGAGCGTATGAAGTTTTTGGAGCTAAAGCGGCAATGCGCTACTTGATTAATTGAAGAAAACCTTGAAACATTGGTCTGTTTTTTCCAAGCAATCTTTTGGAAATCTTCTTGGGTGTTGGAAAATGGATCAGGAGCAATTAAACGTGGTTGACTCGATCGCGTGTTAAATTGATGGCGCGCGCTGGCAGATTTTCTTTAGAAATCGTCTGATGTGAAGAGTTGGTTGAAGCAGAAAAAGCACATAATAAAATCATTAAAAAAATGCTCCCGTGTGTGGGCAAGATGGTAAAATAGCAATCAGCAGTCCCATAAAAAGGAGTATAATCCCAGTGGCCTTGAACGCCTCAATGCCAATAAATTATTACTTAATCCTTCATGAGTTCCCTGTTTCTCCTTGATCACAAGTGAGATCGCCCACGGAATAAAGTTTAATGTATGTTACAGACTACTGTGTGGAGTGAAAGCAAAGACTTGGGTTTACAGGCATTCTGCTTACAAGTACATGGCAGCCATTGTAGCAATTCAGCTCCACCCCCCCACCCCACCCTTTGCTGGGAAAGCTGGTGTCCTGGACACTGGCTTCTATTGAGCATGTGCAAAAACCAGCACTGAGTGTATGCCTCATTAATATTCCGTTTAATAGACCATGTGATATTCCCCAACCAGCCAAACACTGTCTGTGATGATGTGTCAAGGTTCATTAGCATATTAAAGAGGATCCAATATTGCAGCTGTGAGATACTGGCACCAGCAGTTCTATAAGGCTAGGTTCTCACTAGCGTATGAAGCGCAGTGCATCATACGCTAGTGTGAAGAAAAAAAAAATAGAAAAATACGCTCCAGCATATTTTTCTATTGTTCTTACCAGCGATAGCGTGAACGTTCCCTCTGCATTCACAGCACTTCCTATGTGGTCGCATTTTTGTGCGCGGCGTATCATACGCCGGACAAAATGTGACACACAGCGTTCTGGACCCAGCGTACACGCTTCATACGCTTGTGTTTCCGGAACTGGGTAAGTACTGTCAGCTTCCATTGAGCTGTATTTTTTTTTTCACGCTAACGTATTATGCGCTGCACATAATACTCTAGTGTGAACCTGGCCTAAGACAGCACTACAGCCAGGGGTACTGATTTGCTGCTTAGGCTGGGAGACCCTGCTGTAGTTATCGTGCATTAGTTATATGTATATATATTTAATCTGGGGGGACTGGAGGCCCCTCTGCATCTGCATAGCATCAGATTAAATATCTCTGTTTTAGATCAACTCCCTGTCTGAATGATTTCCAGTAATAATATAATTAGAAGCGATAGAGATTTCTCTGTAGAAGTGCATTGTCTATATCAATGCAGTTAACTAAAGCTTTTAGAGATTTCCTTACAACATAGAAGGAGGAAAGATATAAATAATGAACAAAATTAAATGTACCAAGGAGACAGCAGTCAAAATATACACAGCTACATTGTACTCCGGAAACAGAAGCCCAGTCCAACCCGTACAGGCTTTCAATTCGCTCACAATGCACAGACACACCTCACCAAGACTGCCCATTCTCATCTTAAACCCTTCTCCCTTACTGCCCCTTATTCTCCAGCAAGAACAGTCCATCAATATCTTCAAAACTAAATAAAATCTTACCTCTTGGAGCACTAGCACTAGCACTGGTTTTCATGTCTATATTTATCTTTAAAGGGGAACTATAGTCAGATTACATCTTTACATATGCAGTACTATACCTTAGTGAGAAGCGTTTCTCCCCAGTAGTTGTTTCATGTGACACAGAATGATTGAGCAGGCAGCACTGATAAACTCCTGCACCAGGAAATGTGTGTGTGACATGTACTGGCCAGTTTTCCATGAAAAGGTTCCCTCCCCCGGACATTTTTGCCCTACTTACTACTTAACACATGTGCACAAGTCAGTTTTCCCTCTGTAATCTCCTGCATTCCAACTTAATTTATGTGTTAAGATGCAAAAATGGGGCCTGATGGAGAAAATAATTGCCCACCCCTGATCTAGATTTATTTTTTATTATTGCCCACCAACTAACATAGTGGTATGATCTTAGATGAGTACATTTATTTCCCCCTATACAGTTCTCTATTTACAACTCCCTGTACATACACTCAGGGTATGGTCCCCACTTACTGATCCAGTCTACATTTCCTGATATAACAACTATCCTAATATTCCATAGTATCCCCTATGGAACTCAGTCATTTGCAACATAGTGCTTATTGTGCCTCAATGCATTTCTCCTTTGTATTCCTTCCTGTTTACTTACCATATATACTTGTGTATAAGTCGAGAAATTTTTGTAAAAAAAATCATGTAAAATCGTATACTCGACTTATACACGAGTTGATTCTGCATAATACAGGCTAGTTAACATCTCTATTAAGAAATAAGAAACAGGAGCCCTCTACTTACTAGTAGGATCCAAAATATCTGACAGGACGGAAGACGCATAGACGTTTAGACATCGGCAAGCTACTTAATTAATATGCAGTGAATATTCATGAAGTAGAACACATGCAACATAACGCACTGACGTCAGACGCACCCCACATGATCGATACATCCTGTAAAAGCCGTGCAGAGAAAGAGTGACAAGCCGCAAGAGGAAGCTCAGTTTTTTAAGCGAAACGCGTCCTGCCATCTCCATGCCTTGCCAGCTACCATTTGACCACCAAAGATTCGCAGATCATTCAGCCCGCTAACGGTGGACTTTACTGCTCAGTCTGATACTACTATAGAGACGGTACTTTAGGTTATTTAAGGGGATATTGATGCACGTAAGTCTTCTAAAAAAATAGCACACAATAACCTAGTACCGATCCCTGCTATAACATAATTATAGTTATACTGGCTACTGCATGTTAGTTGCTGATAAACAGGAAATGTTTTCCTTTTTAATTGTTTTTTCTGTCTTTTCACAAGAGAGTTCATATATTTGTAAATAAATTTCAGTGTGCACCACAATACTAGGGTCTCTGTTTTTCTATTCCAAGTTAAATTGTGATGGGGTGTAGTTAATCTCCACAGGGGTGACTGTATGCGGTTTGGATTGTGATGGGGTTATGCTGACAAAATCCCCAAGTTTTACTCTAGACTTATCCATGGGTCATAGCAAATTTCATAATTGTTGGCCCAAAAACTGTCCTAGACTTATACATGAGTATATATGTCAAAAGTGATTGTAGACATCAGTGAGACTACCAGTGATGCACCAGCCTACAACTCCCATAATTCTCTGTCCATCAACTGCATTTATATATGAAATAATAATTACGCAGGTACATTTTCTATACTAGAGAAATCTTTATTTTGGGCTAAATATTAAGATATAAAACATCTTTACATTCCTATTTAAAGGAGTAGCACACGAAGGTCATTACATTATTTTGGAGCTGAAATCAAAGCGGTAAAAGGCTCTGCTGTTTAAGGTTAAAATGACAAAATAAATCCAGTTATTTAGCAGTAATAAAAGGTGCCCTTATGTCCTAGCAGCGCTCAAGGTTAATGTGCAGAATGTCCCATAAATCACTCTGGATACAGTAGGAAAATGTCAAAGGCCAAATAGTCAGGTCTGTATCCGCTAGATTACTGGGAAGGTAAGAGTAATGTTAATAAAATTCACAGGATTTACTCCTAAAAGATGTTGTTATTTCACTTCTGGCTTTATTTATTTATTTATACAGTATTATTATTTTGGTCTAAGGGGCTTATTTCCAAAGTCCGAACAATCGCATAAAGGTCAGAATTAGCGTTAGTATTATTCCCATCTTCATGCATTCATCAAATTCACAACCAATCCGGACGCTTACGGCGGTCGTGAACTTACAGAGCTTGTCCTATTACATTATGTGCGCGTGCTCGGGTAATTTGCCTATTCATCAGATGTCAGAATCTGTTGCAGTAGCGAATTCAGCAAGGTATACTGTGCTGCATTTACCAGTTTCCCTTTGCCGAAGTGGCGAATCGTGACAGGGCTGCTACTGTCCAGGTGACTACGCCACACAACTACGACCCAAGGGGCTTATTTATCCAAAAATGAATTAGCATAGTGAAATAAAATTGACACAATTAGTAAATATTCACTCATAGGGGTTATTGGCTAAAGTCTAAATTTTTGCACAAAGGCGTGAATTCGCCAGGCAAACTGCTACTGTCGCAGTCGCCACTTCATTATGAGACTATAGTCAGTTGCAAGTTTACTATGGGAATAAAGTCGCAGTTGTGAGTTTACTATGGGAATAAAGTCGCAGTTG